>JAJJMC010025652.1:4156131-4181571 GCA_023531435.1 Papaver californicum
CCCCCCCCCCCCCCCCCCACCCCACCCACACACAAGTTTGCAGGTAGTCCTGAACTTATTAACATGGCATTCATCATCTCCTTAAGGGTTCGGTTTTTCCGTTCAGCCACACCATTAGATTGTGGTGAATAAGGATTACTTCATGTATAATGCCGTGTTTTATGCAAAAATCTCCTATAGTAATTACATACTCACCACCACGGTCATACCTAACAGTTTTGATGGTAGCACTCATTTGGTTTTCAACTTCTAGTTTATATATATTAAAGGCTTCTAAGGCATCATCCTTACCTTTAAGTAAATATATGTGACAGTACCTCGTACAATCATCTATAAATGTGACAAACCATTTTTTACACCTCTAGTTTGAACTGATTTCATGTCAACTAGGTCTGAATGAATTAATTCTAAAGGTTTAGAATTTCTCTGAATATTTTTCTTATAAGATTTTTTAGCATATTTTGATTCTACGCATATTTCACATTTATGTTCATTTTCCAAAGTAAATTTGGGTATGCAGCCTATGTTAGCCAGTTTATTCATTGATTTATAGTTAACATGACCAAGTCTACCATGCCAAACATTCAATGACACACAAACATAAGAAGATTCAATTTTATTCATTTCAACAGATGTTACATTCAGTTTATATAGACCCTCAGTCTTATAACCCTTTCCTACATAGTCCTTACCCTTAGTGATAATAACTTTCCCAGATTCAAAACTAGTTTGAAACCCTTATCATCTAATACACCACAAGATACAAGATTTTTGCAGATGTCCGAAACATGAAGGACTTCATTCAATGTGAGAGTTTTGCCAGAAGTGAGCTTCAACCCAACTTTGCCTTTTCCCGCAACCTGTGCTGCGAACGAGTTACCCATGTACAGTTTCTCCCCTTCCCCTACCTTCTGATAGGAGGTGAAAATATCTTTGTTCCCGTAGACATGCTTGGTAGCACCAGAGTCTTCCCACCAGTCTCTCACATTGGTTACCAAATTGACTTCAGACACCGTGCCAGAAAACTCGATCTTGTTGGTTTCAACCAAATTAGCATTGTTTTTCTTGTTATTAAAGTCCTTACGTTTTCTAAATGCATTGCCTTATGGCCAGGAATTCCACAAACATAACAAGCACCTTTAATTTTACCAATGCCAGATTTGGGTTTCGGGAAAGTACCTTTGTGTGCGGACCAGGCTTGCGGTTGCTGCGGTCGCCCTTTTCAGTCTTGTGTTCAATCACATGATCCTTGTTGGACATGTCTCGCGGAAGATACATTCTTGTCTTTGGAGCACAACAATTCTTCCACTTGTATCTTCTTACCTTATTCAACCATACTGAATTCACCAGTTTCATGTCTCAGTCTTTGTTTGTATTCAGACCAAGAAGAAGGTAATTTCTCAATCACCGCAAAAACTTGAAACTTTTCATCTATGACCATACCTTCAGCAATAATTTCATTGATAATGCGCTGAAGTTCAAGAAATTGGTCAACCACAGATTTGTCATTTTTCATTTTGTATTCCAGGAACCGGGCAACTAAAAACTTCTTACTACCAGCAGTTTCTGTTTTATATTTTGCTTCTAAGGCATCCCATAAGTTAAATGCAGAAAAGTTTTCTTTTGCATTATAGAAATCATACAAAGCATCATCTAGACAGTTCAGAATGTGATTTTTAGCCATATAGTTCTGTCTGCACCAACTTTCAAATTCTCTTTCATTACCCGGATCATTCAAAGTTTCATCAAAAGGTTTCAGAACTAATTCATCCAACATGTGAAAACTCAGAAAGAATAACATCTTGGATTGCCATCTTTTGAAATCTTTTCCATTGAACTTTTGTGGTCTGTCTACATCACTTTTAGCCATTGAAACAGAATAAATATGTATTGTGTTAAGATTGTTGGATCTGCAACAATGGAAATAACACTAAACAGAGAAAATTGTTAATCGTTAGAAAATCACTGAAATGATATACACTCTGATGTTGATGCACACAAAAGGACAGAGCCACCTGCTCAGCAAATTGTCCTTAACACAATAGTCCTCGGGTACTTCTAAATAATGAGAGATGTTATACCCCAACAGAGGAGATGTGTCCAGGATAGAACTGCCCGTTATGATTAGTATAAGCACAATACTAATCACCCTCAAGAACTTAACAGCAAGATAATCGAATGGAAATAAACACAAAGTTGTGCAAAACAAAGCGAGAAGAGGGGAAAAGAGCTAGGGATAGTAGCCTGCTCTTGATTATTTTGAAATGATAAACTCGTTTTTCTTTTATAGCCAAAAGAAGAGAAGGGAGATTTAATGGCAATCAATTACGTGCATTAAGCACGGTCATTAAGTTTAAAAGGAATTAAAACGGTCACTTTATTCTTTCTTTTAAATCAGCTTGATACTCGCCGAGTCAGACGCCCCCCACATTTAAAACAAAATTTATTTGATTTTAAATTCTTTAATGAAGATATTCTGTTCAAAAAAGGTAATCCTTGATTGGTCCGCAGCTACGCCCGCTCCCGCAATACATACTCATTTCCGCAGCACCCGTAGCCACAAGCTCCACAAGCACGTAAGCCGCAACCGCAAGTGTGCCGTGAAGATTAAGCATGGAGTATTATTAAGAATGGAGTATTATTAAGCATGATTTTACACGAGTCATTCATGAATTCTATTATTCGGTATTGGTGGATTTGTGGATGAGTGTTTCTTTTATCAAGCCCGCTCCTAAGAAAAATCAACAACAAGTACTAGGGATTTCAGATTGTTGATCTTGACAGGGGGCGTGTGCAGAATTAATCTTGAAGCTTCTTGCAAATAGATTGAAGATTATTGTTATGTCGTTTATTATTTCAGAAACTCAGGGTGTGTTTATTGATTCAAGTGAAGCAAAGTTTAGATGTCGTATTCTAATTGCAAACGAATGCATTTACTAGTAGAATTAAATCGGGATTACCGGGAATTTCGTACAAAATATATATGGAAGAATCATTTGATAATGTGAATTGGAATTTATTCGCTAATCTTTGGAAGCATGGTTTCGGTTATAGATTGATGAAATGGTTTCGATGGTGTGCGTCTCCTCGGTCCAATTTTCTGACTCGTCTATAGAGCTCATTAAACCTTCTGAAGGCGTTCGTCAAAGTGGCCCCTTTTTGTCTTTCCTATTTTTACTAGTAGTGTAATTCTTTTTTAAAATTGCATAAATAGGGAAAGAATAAGGGATTTTAGGTTATCGAGGGTGGTACTATGATTTCTCATTTTCAACTCGCGGACGACATATAAATATTCCTAAATATTTCAAGAGAGGAAGTTAGAAGGCTTCATAGGATGTTATTAGTGTTTGAAGTCCTTATGGAATTGAAGCTAAATTTGGAAGAAGAAAAAAATCGATTGCTAGTATAGGAGTTTGTGATATGGTTATGGAACTTAATTTCTTTGAATTTAGGATGTAAAATTTCCAGTTCGCCGATAAAATACTTAGGCCTCCATATTGGATCCACCTGTAGGATTGCATCGATTTGGAATGAAGTAATGATAGAATTGATAAAAAAAATTGGTTCTTTGAAACGTAAGTTTCTTTTGAGCGCGAGGACAATTACTCTTATACTAACCTCTCTCCAAAGTATTGTTATTCTATATATATATATATCTTTAATGCTAATCCCAGTGGTAGTGGAACGCTAAATCAATTAACTTATTAAAAGGTTTCTATAGGGAACTGCTAAGTGCATAATTTATATATTTTTAGTGTTAAATTGATAGATATATTTTTGTGTCTAAATTATGATCAATTTCCTATATTACTAGTGTTCAATTTTGTACTTATTATGGGTTTTAATGTCTTTGTAGGTATTTTTGGGAAATAAATATTTGTGGAAAAATCGTCTTAAAAAGTGATAAAAGCACCCCCAGAGAAAAATTACTAGAGGCACCCATAGCTTGGATAGGGGCACCCCTTTAAATTTCAAAAATTCGAAAAAGACAGGAAAAACTTTCTTTATACGTGAAAGAACTGAGTTGTCAGGAAAACGAATTTTATGGGATAAGAAGTGGATTTCGAGTTATATATATGAAGGAATAGTCAAAACATATCAATACACGTCAGGTATGGAGTTTTCTGCCGAGAAAACAGGGTGAAAATTCGATTTATGACCGGAAAAGGGTTTACTCCCTAATTTGGGATTTACACGACTTGTAGTTTGTTTTGAATTGTTTTCTTGGATCCTTATCAATTAGAATTAGTTGTTATGGTTTTTGGAACCCATATAAAGCAAAGATATCGAGTAAAAAAGGGGAGAGCTTCAATTGAAAAAAAAAAAGGAAAAAAAAAGTGTTGTTATTGTAGTAAATAACAGGAATATGCGATGATTTCTTCAACTGAACAGCAACGGAATCTTTGTCTTTGCAATATTTATCTTCAGATGCAACGGTTTCTTCAACCCATCTGCAACAGATATCTTCAGAACAATAACGTTTATCTTCAGCGGAAGCACTTTTTTCTGTAACAGTGGAAACAGTTGTCTGCAACGCCATTACACCATTGCAAACTCTCTGTTTACACAATTTTCACTCTTTTCATCTTTGTAAACAATTTTTGAGCCATGAATACACATCTTGGAGTGTTTACAACATGAGGAGCTAGATACCATTGCTGAGTGATGTGGTTGTAATATAGTGGTAAAAGGGTTCGATTCTCGGACTTGTGAAGATTTAATTTCTAGACCTAAATTTAATAAAAGAAAATAAAACAGATTAAAGTTAAGATGATTTAAAAATAATGGGAAGAACCAGGACCAAGGATTCCACTTTTAACCAATAACTTAAGTGATAAAATCATGCAATTCTTTTTTCGATTTAATCCAAATATGCCAAAGATAGGTTTTTAGAAGAATAATTGTAAATCCTAAGCATGAGACATCAAGAGTAGTTAACTAAGCATGACTCATCAAAAGAGAACACAACTATTTAAGAATAACCTTTTTTTCAATTTTAATCAAGTAATTAATAATAAAAGAATTGTAAATATATAAATAAAATAGAGTTACCACTTAATTATTGGAGAAAAAGCTTCCTCCGTCGTCCCGGTAATGGTGATTAGCTCATTGTAAAGAAAACATACTCAAAATAATCTTTCATTGCTCAGAAAGTGTTTACAAAGGCTAAAAGGAAGTAACACAGCTGATTTGATACGCTTTTAAGCGTTACAGTGAAGTAGTTCAGCGTGTTACAGCAGCAGAAAAGCAACAGGAAACAAGCAACTTATGTAAGTGTTCTGTTTAAACAGTAAAGCAGCTGAACCTGCGACTGTTTCAGCAACAGTATCAGCGACAGTTTCTACTGTCGCTGTCTTCTTCTTCTTCGGCCAGCAGCAGAATTTTCCTGTTTCTCTGAATTTTTTTCCGGCAGCTCTCCCACCCTATTCTCTTGGTTTCTCTTGCTATTTATAGTCTCTACTAACCCTAGGGATCTTCCTTAATTGATAAGGACTCAAATAAGAGTCCCAATCCAACTTGAATTCCTATTTGACTTTGTCACAGCGTGGTCTTTTTTTTTCCTCCGGCTACAACCCGGTTTTAAAGCATTTTTTCACGGCATGAAAGGTTGTTGCTCGACGTGTTTGATCTTGTTTTGATCTCTTCTTGCTTTGGAGTCAAATGGAAGTACCAAAAATCCCTAAAATCACGTACAAAAAGGTTATCAGCAGTTTCTCTTCGATAAGACTAGGGTTCCCGCCAAAATCGGTTTTTGAAATGTAAAAGGGGGTGCCCCCAATCCAAAGTGAGGGTGCCTTTATCACTTTTCGAGCCGATTTTTCCGCAAATGTTTATTTCTCAAAAATACCTATAAAGACATAAAAAGACATAATAAATACAAAATTGAATACTATCGAAACAGATAATCGGGCGCAAATTAGACACAAAAATGTGTCTATCACTGAGGCGACAGAGGAAGCCACTTTTCCAGTAATAAAGTGGTATATTTTTATCTTATTATTTTTTACAATTCTTTTATGATTAATTGCTTTGAATTAAATTTGAAATAATAATTTTTATCAATTAGTTGTGTTTTATTTTGATGAGTCATGCTTAGTTTGAAGCTATTGATGTCTCATACTTTTGATTTACAACTATTATTTTGAAAATCTAACTTTGGCAATATTTAGAATCAATTGAATATGAGTTGCAAGATAATTATTAATGCTAAATCACTTGAAAAATTGGCTAGTGGTGGAATCCTTAGTCTTAGTTATTTCCATAATATTAAATCAATTTTACTTTAATCTTCTTTATTTTTAGTATTAAAAATTAGGTTTGAAAATCAAATCTTCACAAGTCTGAGTATCGAATCTTTTACCACTATTTCTAAAACACATCAATTTTTGGCGCTGCCGACGCGGATTTTTTTTAGGTTACATTTTTAGTTTAGTTTTTGTATTTAGTATTAGTTATATTTTTAAATTTTTATTATTTTGTTCTATTTTACGTTTTTTGGGTATTTCTCTTTTGCTATAGGTTTTGGAACGAAAACTAAAAGAAATTGAGCCAAAGATTTTGGTGATTAAAAGACTTGGAGTAAATTTAAAGCTAAAATAACGGAAAAACAAAGAGTTTATTTTTATTTAATTTTTACTTTTTAGGGTTGTTATTTGTTATTTTAATTTAGAAAATTGTATTAGGAAATCTTTAATTGTTTTGTAATTTTCTTTTATTTTTGGATATTTTGGACACTTTGGGACATTGTTTTGGGCATTATTTTTATTTTTAAAGCCTACGGAATGGTAGTACTAAATATAAACTGCACAGGAAGGACGGAAATTACGATATTGTCTCAGCCCCTTGGGTTCGTAGAGTGGCCCGAGTCGACTTCAATGGTTCATCGCCCGTCTGCTACGAGAGGTAAAATTCTATCAATCCATGAAACCCCTGCAAGTGGATTTTTTGTATTCCTTTGTAATGCATATATATTGAGGACCGAATACGGAATTATTTTCTAGTAAAGGGCAAGAACTTGCCATATAAGATAAGGACTCGGATTCCATCACCGTTTCCTTCTTGCCCGCTTTAGGAACACGTTACCAAACACGCACCTAAGCTTAAAATTTTGCCTAGAAAGAGACCGATAAGGTAACAAGCTTATTGGAAAGTCATTCAAAAGGACTGTATTAGTTACTATGTTAGTCTAACTCAAAGTTCAGGAAGATTATTTTAAGAAGATTCGAGCCGCCTTGTAACCCAAGGAAACGTTACCAAAGAGACAAGGTTATCAAAACTTCTTAGAGCTTATATTCTATTGGACTTAATCTAATTCGGATCGTTCTAAGAGGACTGTTAAAACTGGAACTAGTTTCCTTTTGAAAGAATATAAGTTGGTCTAAAAACAATCTAATTTGAGCCATCATGTTCTTTGTCTGCTAGATTCAATAGGTTTGATTTGGTTGAGTCAGTCTTGCTTGTGATTGTTTAGAATTCCCTTCCAATTAGGATTTATTTATTTAGTTAGTTTTTTTTTTTGGTGT
The DNA here is from genome assembly GCA_023531435.1 of Papaver californicum. Taxonomy (NCBI): domain Eukaryota; kingdom Viridiplantae; phylum Streptophyta; class Magnoliopsida; order Ranunculales; family Papaveraceae; genus Papaver; species Papaver californicum. The sequence goes on from JAJJMC010025652.1 coordinate 4,163,655, forward strand.
ATGCCAAGACCGCTCGAAATTATCACTGAGCGAGCTTGGAAAAGAGATACTCTAGGTCGATTGATTATTGGCAAACCTAGTAGTTTTGTCCCTGGAAACGAGAACATCGAAGACTCTTCTTTTGAGGGCCTTGTTTTTGGAAATTTCAATTTTGAGAACTTGACACTATGTGAAGAAGTTACTCCTGATCCTTTAATAGTTCCAGCAATGGCAACTTTAAAAGCTTTGTTGAACCCGACTAGGACTTCTCGTCCATCATGTATCAAGTTAGCTGAAACTGAAGCAAACTATGAGTTAAAACCTGGGACCATACAGATGCTCCCAATCTTCTTAGGGAAAGAAAATGAAAACCCCTATTTCCATGTTAGGGATTTTGAGGAAATATGTAGTACCATCATGATTAAGGACCTACATGATGAAGCATTGAAACTTAGATTGTTTCCTTTTTCACTAAGAGACAAAGCCAAATCTTGGTTATATAGTTTGACTTTTAAGTCCATTAAAACCTATGAACAACTTACATCTTCCTTTTTCCAGAAGTTTTTCCCTATGCACAAAACATCATCTATTAGGGAGCACATTTGCTCAACAAGAGGGAGAAACTTTATATATGTATTTGGAAAGGTTCAATGACTTATTATCACAATGTCCTCATCATGGTTTAGAAAAAGTAAGGCTAGTCAGATCCTCTATGAGGGTTTAGATTATTCGATAACAACCATGGTTGAATCGTTATGCACATGTGGGTTTGAAAATAAAACTGTCGATGGTGCGATGACATTTTTAAATGAAATCGACGAAAAACGCAGCAATGGGAAAATAGTAGGGAGCCCCATAAAAAAAATTTCTAAGTAGATGAAGTGGCAATAGGGTAGAATGATCTTTTGAATCGGATGCCAAAATAATAGTTATATCTAAAAGGTTAGAAGCTTTAGAACTGAGTCAATATAGTTGTGGAATTGAGCCCAAGTCATTTTGGGAAGGACGGACTGTTGAAGAACACGCCCATGCTCTTTATAATAACACTAGATTTGATAATCATCAGAAGTTTGACCCTTATTCAGAAACCTATAACCCTGGTTGGAGAAACCATCCTAACCTTTCTTGGTCTAAGGGCCTTCTAATGTCCCCCCCCCCCCCAAGTTTTGGCTATACTAAGAATCCTTCAGGACCAGCACAATTTTAGAACCATTCAGATAAGATGATCATGAGTTTAGAAGAGTCTCTCACCTTTTTATCTCATAACACTGCTAAGTTTCAACAGTCGGTTCAACAAAATTTAGAAGACAATAAAAAAGATGATTCAGGCTAACTCTCAGGCTATTTATAATTTACGAACCCAGTTTAGTCAGTTAAATGAGTCTTTGAAAGAAAAATGTAAGTTTCCTAGTCATACTCAACCCAATCCTAGAGGAGTTCATGGAGTATCTTCTGGTGAGAAATCATCAAATCATGTGAATACAATTAGAACCCTTAGGAATGGTAAAGTGGTAGACAACAAGGTAACCATGCCTGATAGTGGACATATTGTAGTTCACCCTTCTGAGCCAGTAGCTGAAGAGAGTGATGAAGTTTCTAAAAAGCCCGATGCAGTTCCTTATAAGCCAGATTTTATGCCCAGAGCCCCGTTCCCATGAATGTTAGCACCAACGAAGAAGGAATCCAATTTTAACGACAAATTGGAGGTTTTAAGCAAGTCACTATCAACTTCCTTTATTAGATGCAATTAGGCAGATTCCTACTTATGCCAAGTTCCTTAAGGATATGTGTACACGAAAGCGAAAGCTTATTGTACAAAAAAAAACCTTTTTAGCTAGTCATGTGAGTTCAATTATTCAGAACAATACAACTCCTAAGTACAAAGACCCAAGGTCCCCAACCATTTCTTGCACAATAGGTAACTACCGTGTTGAGAAACCGTTACTTGACTTAGGAGACAATGTGAACTTACTTCCGTACCATGTGTACCTCCATCTAGGACTTGGTGATTTGAAACCTACTCAGATAACACTGTAATTAGCATATAGGTCTGTGAAAATTCATAGAGGATGTTCTTATTGAGGTCGATAAGTTTATTTATCCAATGGATTTTGTTGTCCTTGATACCCATCATGTCCCTGACCCAGAGAATCAGATACCTGTGATATTAGGTCGCCCATTTTTAGCTACATTTAATGTGATCATTAACTGTCAAAATGGTATTATGAACTTATTTTGTGGTAATATGGCTATTGAGCTAAATATTTTCAATATTAGTAAGCAACCACCTGAGCTAGATGACACGTGCATTAAAGAGGTGAACATGATATGAACATTAGTTCAATAGTCATATCCAAACACTCTGTTAGAAGATCCATTAGAGAAATGCATATCCCACTTTGGGTTTGATTTTGATGATGATAGTGTGATTAATAAGGTGAATGCTTTTTTAGATTCATCCCCTTTGATAGACACTAATAATGGATGGAAATCTAAGTTCGAACCACTACCAGTTTCTAAGTATACCTTAATTCCTTCTTTAGAAGAGCCTCATAAGTTGGACCTTAAACAGCTACCAGATATCATGAAGTATGTGTATTTAGGCACATCTGAGACTTTGCATGTGATTGTAGCATCTGACTTGGATAATAACCAGAAAAGTAGGCTAGTGACCATGCTTCAAGACAATAAGTAAGCTTTAGGGTGGACTATACCAGAAATTAAGGGTATAAGTCCTACTGTTTGTATGCATCAGATTCATTTAGAGGATGATACCAAACCGTCTAGGGAGATGCAACATCGACTTAACCCTAACATGAAAGAAGTAGTTCAAACTGAGGTGCTTAAATTGTTAGATGTGGGTATTATCCACCCTATTTCAGACAGTAAGTGGGTCATCCCCGTTCAGATTTTCCCCAAGAAATCAGGTATCATTGTAGTCCAGATTGATAAAATGAGTTAATCCCAACCCGAGTGACCACGGGGTGGCGTGTTTGTATTGACTATAGAAAATTGAACAAGGTCACAAGGAAGGACCACTTTCCCCTTTCTTTCATCGACCAAATGCTTGAGATATTAGCTGGACATGACCATTATTGCTTGGTAGATGATTTTTCTGGTTATAATCAGATTGTTATTGCCCCAGAAGACCAAGAGAAAACCACTTTTACCTGTCCCTTTGCATATAGACGCATGCCTTTCGGGTTGTGTAATGCACCCGCTACTTTTCAGTGTTGTATGATGAGCATATTTTCTGACATGGTAGATAGGTTTTTAGAAGTCTTATGGATAATTTTTCAGTATTTGGGTCATCTTTTGATGAGTTCTTGCATCATTGACATTAGTGTTGACTAGGTGTAAGAAAAAGAATTTAGTGCTTAATTGGGAAAAATATCATTTCATGGTTCGATCATAAATTGTTTTATGGCATATCGTATCTTCTAAGGGTATAGAGGTAGACAAAGCCAAAGTTGGCCTTATTAAGACTTTACAGGTTCCCAAAATTGTACGAAATGCTAGGTCATTCTTAGGGCAAGCAAATTTTTATCGTCGATTCATTAAGGATTTTAGTTTGATTTCTAGACCTCTTTGCAATCTGCTTGCAAAAGATGTTAAGTTTATCTTTGATGATGCTTGTTTAGAGGATTTTGAGAAGCTTAAGACCTTACTCACTACCGCCCCCATAGTTTAGGCACCTACAAGAACCTACCCTTTGAGATAATGTATGATGCTTCAGATTATGCTATTGGTGTTGTGTTAGGACTGCGAGAAAACAAATTACTTCATGTGATTTACTATGCCAGCAAAACTCTAAATGACGCCTAACTGAACTACATAAAACCACAGAAAAGGAACTGTTAGCCATTATTTTTTCCTTAGACAAGTTTAGATCTTATCTCTTAGGTTCTAAGATTCTTTACTGATCATAGCTGCTTTGAAATACCTTATGTCTAAGAAGGATACTAAACCTAGATTGATTAGATGGATCCTTATGTTACAAAAATTCTCCCTAGAAATTAGAGACAAAAAGGGTGCAGAAAATATAGTAGCAGACCACTTGTCTATAATTGTTGTGGATTCCCCTGATGATTCTCCTCCTGTGAGAGATAGTTTTCCTGATGAACAACTATTCTTTGTTTCCCAATTACCTTGGTTTGGGAATATAGTGAATTATCTTATTATTGGTCGAATGCCTCAACAATGGGGTAAACAAGATCGTTTTAGGTTTTTAGCCGAGGTAAAGCATTTCTTTTGGAACGATACTTATTTGTTTAAGTTATTATTACGTTTATTTTTAATTTTATATGTCATGTTAGGTGTATCAACCAAAACAAGTGGAATAACTACAAAAGTGGTCATGAAATTCTACAAGTGAAGAAAGATCAAAGACCAAAGACCAAGTGGAACTTGTTCAAATCCATAATGTGGTATCTCTATCTTGTAAAGAACAAAAATATGAAGGCAACGTAAAACCAATAAGGTCAATTGGACGTCGTATAGATAATATATGAGCAAGATGGTAAAGCATAGAAAGAAAATCATGAAGCACTTACGACTATATTTTGGTCCACTCGACCTAGCCGTTAGTAGGTATGAAAAATTACCAGAAAATTCAATTTTCAAGAGTTACCTACGACTAGATTGATTGGGATTAAACCTAGCCGTAAAAGATAAAGTTTTGGCATGAGTTTTGACTTCTAAAACAAGGAAACTTGGTACCAATGAGATTACAAACCCTAGAAAGAACGAATACTTGAGGGTCAATCATTAAAGGCTATAAAACAAGATATCACGCTCAAACAAAAGACCTTCTACAGCTTGGGTATCTCTCTATCCCTAATCTCGTTTCACATCTTCTACATCTAAACCTAGGGTTTTCCCCTTAGGGGGAACCATTATTTTTCTTTTGTATATATTTTCCATGGGTTTTAGTAAACCTATGAATAGTTCATTCTTCTATTGGTTGAGAATATAGTTGGAAGTCCTAAGTATGTGAATCAATCTGGCTAATTAGTTTTGAAGATGGGAGAGTACTAAGTACACCCCTAACTATTTTGTTACATAACTTATAGACTTATTCATTGCGTGAACTTCAATCACAGATTAAAGTAGATATCCTTGGATAATCTCAATTAGATATTCTTAAATAACAATAATTGATTAATGTATAAGTTGCTTGTACTTTTAATTATTATAAAAATAAAATCAATATAATATGGAAGTTAAAAGTAAAGCAAAGCACATACCAGAAATTTTGTTAACAAGGAAAACTGCAAAGCAGAAAAACCCCGGGAGCTCGTCCAATTTGAACATCCATTTTATTAAGCCGCTATAAACACTAGTCTATTATAAGACTTCGGTCTAGAATATAGTTGAGAAAGAAAAACCATCTGATCTATTTTTTTACAGTTGTACCCCTACGTCTCTTGATTCTCGCAAGAACCTATGATACCCACTTGAATCCAAAAACTGATGTCCTTTACCGCTCTAGGAGTTGCTCCAAAGTCCGTCGTGAAGACTAGTGCTACCATGCCTCCGTCATGACACCTGGTGATTTTCTTTCTGATTCTGGATCAAGGAGGTAGAAATCAATTCCCTGAATTTGGACGAATCTAAATCCAAGACTAGGGTTTATTCTCTTCGAAACTTATAGAAATACCTAAGCTTTTATCTAAACAAAAATCATAATCTAGATCTTAATCTAAGATATATTGTTGTGAAAAACTCTCAAACAAGATTTATGTAGACGTTTGGGATTTTCTCCAACCGTAGCAATGAGACTAAGAGCATGTCGAATGGTATTTGGATATATATCCTTAAAGAGTTAAGAATAAGGGAGTTTGTTAATATAAATAAAGTTTTATTTTGATAAGTATCTCCAATGGTAGTTGTGTCAATAATAGTTTTAATACAGTTGCAGCGGCGGAGTCAAAACTTTTAGTTGGGTGGTTGACAGGATTTTGGAGATACGTATATAAATAACCGCAATCGCACGGCGTCTACAATGTAGAAGCGTCAAATACGGGTCGAACCCACAGGGAACGGGGACAATATTGTAATCAATATCTCTAAGAAGCTAATCAAAAAAATGTTTTTGGATTTTTAAAATTGAAATTAAAATAATAAAATTAAACTATACTAATAAAATAACTAAACATAAAGAGTCGGTAACCAGGGTTTATAGTATCCACCACTATTTATATTTAATTACTGAAAAGAAACATAATCATGAATATTAATTTATTGCCCGTTTTATCGACATCTCCTATTATAAGTATTAGAATAGCAAATATTACTGGGACACTTATGCAGCGGATAATAAAGAAAAGAAAGAAAAGAGAGGTTTTGTTCAGACTTCAAATATTCCTAGGAATATCGACTATGAACAACGATAATTATTTAGACTTCGGTTTCCCGACTTTAAATAATCATCAATTAAACTTGAACAAGTTTAAGAAAAAATAATTCTTATTAATCAAATTCAACTGCTTAAAACATTATATAGAGGACTCTTTTATAGACTTGGGGAAAACCCCTAACTTGCTTGTCAAGAAAGGATAAAAAAAAAAAACTAAACCGACTCAAACCCTAATTTGTTATTTTTGGCAAATTTTGGTCGACCAAAAAAACTGAAAGTACTCATAAAATAAAACTATTTGCCGCAAAAGGCGACCCAAACGGACTCCTAACGAAGAAGTTATTAACAAAACAAAAACTTTCCTAAAACGGCAAAAACGTCTGTTTGAAGCCCTAAATGATGGAATTTGGGCTAAAATCTGAAGACCATGAGACAAAATTGTATCATGTCTTGATCGTTGACCCGTTTCCAATCAAAATGGACCCCTCTTAAGCTAAATTACGACACTCGGGTCTTTAGCCTCCAAATAGGCTCTAGCCTGCTCATCTGCATCATTCTCCCAAGGTTGAGAGAAATTCGCCCTCAAATTTTCTTGGTCATCATCAGAATTATCACCATTATACGGCACCAAGTGTTTGACATTAAAAACATCAGAAGTCCGGATGTGACTTGGAAGCTTTAACTTGTAGGCATTAGGATTAATCTTCGCGACAATTTCCAAGGGACCAATCTTGCGCGCCTTCAGTTTGTTATATTCGCCAACTGGAAAACGATCCTTTGTCAATATTGCCCACACAAAATCTCCTACTACAAAATCCACAATTCTGTGTTTCTTATCTGCGTTTCTTAGCTCGTTATGGGTATAGCCTAACGGATCATACCTTGAACCATTGACAGACTTACTATGTTCAGCATCAGTAGCAGTTGTGCCTTCATCACCATCTGAACCACTTAAAACAACAATTGCATCTTCCTCAGCGACCAGGTCCACCACTTCGTGATGATATGCAATTGGTTCCTGTTCCTCTTGATAAAAAATTGGAACAGGGTTGTGCGCTTTCTCCTGATCAGAGACCAGAACTGGTTCTTCATCCAGCAATTGAGCAGAGCTACTTTCTTCTGTTACTGTTTCCGATGAGGTAGGTTCTTTTGCTATCTCTTGAGCTGAAGGGGAATTTCTCTGAATAGTCTCTTCAGAGGTAGTTGGAAGTGTCTCTGTTTCTGCCTACCAAAGCTGGATATATCTCTGCTTTGTCATGATTACAGGACGGAGCAGACTCTGGTTCTGACCCAGGTAGGGAAGAGATAGGAAGTTTGGTTTTTGTTTCTTCACCTCGTTTCTTGTAAAGGAGCATGGCTCTCTGCAAAACAGTATCCTTCAGTATGGGGAAAAGTGAAGCACTCAAAGTTGTGTTGGTCATCTTCGGTCTTGATTCCTCAAATTCCTTTAAATGTGCATGTTTAGAGTCATAATCACTCATTGAATTTCCTTCTATCTCAAATAAACTCACGCACTGCTTATATAACTGAGAATTAGTAAGATCCACTGAGATGTCAACCTTAGAAAGATAAACATGGCAAAAATGAGTATCACTACGACGTGATGTTTTAGCAGGTTTTGGTGTCTTTTCCAGTACAGGCTTCACTGAAGGAGCTTCAATTGGGACCTTGGGTGGTGGAGGTGTTTCATCGGATCTCTTTACCTCAATACTCTCCGCCCTAAAATTAGGCCTGTTTCGCTCATTCCGGGATCGCTGACTTGGGTGTGCAACCCAACCATCATCTCCTGTGGAAGATGGACCGTGATCGTCTTTTTCAGGTGCTGCAGGATTATTTTGCCCCTTCCACGTATCTGAATTCCCATCCCATCCACGACCATTCAGCATGTGTCTGTTCTGATCCCAATCTGGTCTTCCGTACATATGAGATTCATCCCCAAAGACATCATTACTACTTCCATCCCATCCATGCATCTGAACAGTAAATCTATCAGCATCAGGCATGTGATAAGGAATCCCAGGGTGGTTACCTAACAAAGGTGGAGCGGGAAATTGCTACATCATTGCATGAAATCCTCCTGGAGGTGGGCCATGCTGAAAAGGCATAAAGTTGTTTGGTAATTGTGAAGGCCAGTTAGGAATGCCCTTCCATGCATTACCCGACCCTCTTCCCATATTAAAATCACCAGTCCTCCTATAACGATTGGACTTGTTTCTACTATCTTCTTCTGATGAACCATAAACTGAAGGGTTGGAAGCCCCGCCCCTGAAAGAAGGTGTTGTAGGAATAGAAGAGGAATTGCTCAGACAGGGACTGTTTCGATTAAATGATGATGACACGGATAATGTATCACCATCTGCCTGACGAGACTCATCTGCTGCTGGCTTCTCCAAAGGTCGTTCCCTGCTTCCTCTGTCATCTCTTCGTCCAGTTTCTTCATTATCAAGGCTTCGGTTAACATTTGCTCTATTTGAATATCTTCTCTCATAACTTGTTGAGGATTGGGACTTATCTATCAACTCTGCAGGTGAGGCCTGTCTATTACATACTGGAGACCTTTCCGCTGAAAAATCAGCCAAATGATTTCCTTCCTCTTTGGAGGGCTTCGTTGTGGATCTGTTCTTCTCTGATGACCAAGCTTCGGAAGCTCTCTCAGAAACCCCATGAACACTACTACGCTCTCTTAAAGGAGTGACATTAGATCGGACTCTTTCATCTGAAACAGGTTCCCTGTACTGAGATTCCGCTTTCGAACTAGTTCTGAACTGGTCCTTGACAGGATGAGCATTGGGTCTGGGACTTCTGCGTCTACTTCGGCTCACAGCAGAATCATAATCTATATGCCCGACTGTGATTTTCCCCCATCAGCAGGTGATTCTTTTCTGCTACTGCTTGGTGTTTTCTTTTCTGCCACTGAATGGTGGTGCTGCTCCTTGGCATTACGAGATTTAAGATCACCGTGTTCATCATCATCATCAGAGTACCTCTTCTTTCCTCTACTGTCCTTGTAATTGGTGACACGGTCATCATTACGTGGACTACCATCACCTTCACGTTCCTGAGGTTTAGACTTCTCATGTGGGCTACGTTTTTCATCTTTGGGATACTTATTGTCAGACCTTTGACCTGAGTGATCTTTTAAGTAATCATCTATGCGCTGGTCATCTCGGTTTTGCATCTGCTGGTACATCAATACAATGTAGTTATGTGGTAAAAACTTTGTTCTCATGTGTTTCTTCAATTTCTCCCATGATACTAACTTCTGTTTTCCTTTACAACCGCGTAGCAGCTTATGTTGTTGCCACCACGAATTAGCCCTTCCACGAAACATAGTCGCTACGAACGAAACTCGTTTGTTATTCGGTACTTCTTTGAATTCCAATACTTCCTCAACCGTATTCACCCAGGAGTGAAACTCTTCCGGTTCCAAACCACCATAAAATTCTGGGATCTCTACTTTTATTCCTTCCTTCCAGCGATCAGAATCCTCTCGTTGATTTATTCTACCTTCGTGATGCCCTCTAGCAAAAGGGTTAGCGTTTTCATCTTCTTCTTCCTTCCGAAGGTTATACCGACCCAGCAAACCTTGGACGTCTTCAATGAATTCTTCTCTAGATCTCCATGGAATGAAACCTTCTGGACCTACTCGTCGACCTCGACCTCGACCCGGACCGATTGCTACTCTTGGTGGCATCTTATCAACCCTCGGATCAACTGTGCTCTGATACCAACTGATGCAGCGGATAATAAAGAAAGGAAAGAAAAGAGAGGTTTTGTTCAGACTTCAAATATTCCTAGGAATATCGACTATGAACAACGATAATTATTTAGACTTCGGTTTCCCGACTTTAAATAATTATCAATTAAACTTGAACAAGTTTAAGAAAATAATTCTTATTAATCAAATCCAACTGCTTAAAACATTATATAGAGGACTCTTTTATAGACTTGGGGAAAAACCCTAACTTGCTAGTCAAGAAAGGATGAAAAAAAAACCATAAACCGACTCAAACCCTAATTTGCTATTTTTGGCAAATTTTAGTCGACAAAAAATAATGAAAGTACTCATAAAATAAAACTATTTGCCGCAAACGGTGACCCAAAACGGACTCCTAATGAAAGAAGTTATTAACAAAACCAAAACTTTCCTAAAATAGCAAAAACGCATGTTTGAAGCCCTAAACGATGGAATTTGAGCTAAAATTTGAAGACTATGAAACGAAATTGTATCATGTCTTGATCGTTGGCCCGTTTCCAATCAAAATGGACCCCTCTTGAGCTAAATTACGACACTCGGGTATTTAGCCTCCAAATAGGCTATAGCCTGCTCATCTGCATCAGACACCCTAAGCATGGCACATCAAAAGACTAAATCTAAGCATGCACTATCAAATTGTATTAGTGAGAAAATTATACGAAACTAAATATAGATTCATAAATAATACCTAGTTATTTTAAGCATTCTCCATCAAAGGATTTAACCCAATCATGAAATATCAAATAAGTAGACAACTATATTTGCGATCCTATTAATTATGTACATAGGTTTTTGTACAGAACCGGTAAAACAACAACTAATTTCATCATTAAATCAATAAAAAAAATCAAGAATCAATTTATTCAAATCATAATAGTTTATTACCAAATTATTTAATTCAATTGGTATATTACTCAAAGTGATCTGAACATAAAACCCTAATTATAAAGCAATTAAAACATTCTATGGATTTCTTAAAACTCATTAAAAATAAATTAAGAAAAGTTAAGAGAGGAAATTAAACCCTTATACCGCTTGGATTTCCTTTTTTCCGTCTTTCTCTGCTCATGTCTTTTACGCTCAGCGGTAAGTCCCCCTTCAAAGATTTTTCTTCCTCCGTCAGACTCCAACCGAACATCCCCCAAAAGAAGTCTATCTCTTCTTACGTCACCACCTGCTTTCAGCCGCCGACCAGAACTTTCTTTTCTTTCTTACTTACTTTTTTTTATACTGCTCCGGAATAAGAAAATCCCACGTGTTGACTTCATCCGTTAGCCCCCCACTTCTTTTCACATTTTTTTCTTGTTTTTAGCCTAGACTAGCCTCTGACGTAAAACTAATAGAACAAGCCTGACAATTCAGAGAACAAGCCTACTCCTCTTACCATTTTCTCGTTCCACCAGCTTCTCATTCTCTTTCTCAGTGCTAGTCCCCACTTTTGCTTCTATCTGTATGTACCAACACCAGTCCGTCCACCTACTTTTTTTCTCTCTTTTTTCTCAATTTCCTTTCACCACCTGCCCAACATGTAAAAGCAAATCTCTCTTTTCTTTCTATTCATGTGACATGTGAACTCCCTTTGTGTTGTGTCCTAACTCCAAGAGAGTACGCCACCTCCACCAGAAACTAATAAGCATCCGCTTTTTCGGTTTCTCCACCACGTTGTACTTTCAGTATGGATAATATTAAATTCAATTACTGGATACGTATGACAACTAGCGCATGCTGTAAATGCCATCTTCTATTATAAAATGGAAAGCTCTCTCCTTCTTGGATGTGTGAGAGTTGTTAGATAGGTGTCTAAATAAATCAAGTGGCGCTTCAAATAAGGTCGGTAGTATCTATTAGCATCTCAACTGTAGTATTAATTTAGATTTTATACGAATCACCTATTAAAACAATAAAATGATAAAACTAATAAATTATAAGTATTAGTAAATATAAATTAAACGGTAATATGTATAAATCATGCTCGTATCAAATATCCTAAACCTACATTTTACTAGTCCTCGAGCAAAACTAACCTCTAAGTCTAAGAAAAATAATAAAATCCTAACTCACTTCGCAGGAATCGCGACTACACTTAGCATGTGTAACAAGCCTTTAAACCCTTAAGTGGCCTTAGTGGACGAGTTTTGTCTCATGAGGATTTACAAGAGGTATACCCATAAATCTATATTCTAACTCCTAGATACATGTGAACGATTGAGGATAGACACTAAACAACCTATTTAGTTGGCATACTAAATTCTTCGTCTATAAGAATCATTACCCTGTATGAATCCAGTTTATGTACACGAGTTGGCACTCAGCGTACTAAAATTCATATAAGAATGCAAAACTCTACTTAAATAATCATTGAACATCCAAAACTGGATAAAAATTGTCAACATTCACATTGTTCGAAATCAATCAAATTCAAACACGTGGATAAATTAGAAGATGGAAATAGAAGTGATTAATTGTGCATATGTTTCCCAGAATATTTATATGAACATCGTGTCAAGATGAACCCTAATGGATTGAGATACACACCTATTGGTTTGAATCCTAATTCTAGTATCAACTCAGCTGGTATATACAAGGGCCCCGGCGGTCGATTTATTTACGAACTTTAAATAATAAACAAAGAAAAAAGAAAGTGAGGGTTCCATTGAGCATTTTTTTATTTTTTTTATTTTTTTACTCTAAATAAAAAAAAATAATAGACTAAATAAAATACAATAATTGGGCTTGATCTCAAACACTCTACTTCATCTCAGCGCGACAACAAGACAATATTTAGGCCCTACCAAATCACTTAGAGAAACACAAAATTGTAAAAATAAAAACAGAAAGTGATATGGTTATGATGATTCCGGGATATGCTTGTTTAATGATTATCATATAATTTCTAACACCTGAGTTAGGCATTGAGATATGAATAGACCATTTAGCTGGGCACACCAATTCTTTTAGATAAGAGTTTCCATATACCTAAAATGGTTAGTGTCATCCTGAATAGTTCACAAGTTTCTAAACTTTGGAGTTTCTTATTGGCATCAATTTTCGGAAACTCCACCTCTAAACCTAAATCTAACATTGCCCTCAATGTTTCGAACCGTACAACCTAGAATGGCATGCAATAAATATAATATGAGAAACAAATGTAAATCAAAGTGAAGAGATTGGAAGATTTCACCTGATTGACGTAAGAAAAATAGTATTCTCTGTAGCACACATCAAATGATGGTAATAACAAAGAATACTGATAATAAAAATAAAAACAAAAAGCCTAAAAAGAAAATGAAAATGAAAACAAGAAAATAAAAATCTACCTACTGGACATGTACAGAAAGAAAATTCCCATAAACTAACAACCTGAAAATTTGGGGATCCACCCAAAATACAATATTTACAAATGACAGCTTCACACTTATGTCATGACAATGTGGAAACACTGAAATTATAAAAAAAAAATAAGGATTACCCCCAAACCTTGTTTTTACTGCACATGGAAATGCGTAAATAACATAATGTGGAGATAAATATTGGGATTGGGGAAGTACCAATTAGTTCATGCACGGTGTCAGGAACACGCAAGTCCTCTGGGTACTTGGATGCAAAGAAATCCAACAAAACTTTATAAGCACACAATTCTAACCCTTAATTAGGTTACTTTTGGAAGTCTAGGATTCCAGAAACAAAAGTCGGCTGAATAATCTTTTGAGATAGATTCATCTATGGAATTAGGAAAATCATTTACACAATTATCCACATGGTCATCTACATATTATGTCTGGAACAGAGAGTCACTGCAAAACGGGTCATCATCAGCATATAACCTCTAGCCTTAGAGAACTCTCAATTTTTGATCCATTTCAGATGATCTATGTTTATAATACTTCTCATATATCATTTGAGGTGATTGTTGACTTACCATATTCGAAAAAATCAATCTCATGGTACTGGGGTTGATACTCAGCTGAATAACCACCCATATCAGAATGATGTGGATGCCAAGTTCCATACCTGAGACGGTTATAAACACAAATTTCCTTATATCGTGGCCCATATATATATATATATATATTCTGGAATCGTCAACTTAGATGACGTCTCTTGAGAACGAGTTATCATCCTCAAAAAAGTACCTGAAAAGAAATACCGCAAAAATTGATAGGATTTTGGAAATACCTATATATAACCGTAATTGCACGATGTCTATAATATAGAAGCGGCAAATACGGGTTGAACCCACAGGGAGCAAGGACAATACTGTAATCAATATCTCTAAGAAGCTAATCAAAAAAGATGTTTTTGGATTTTTAGAATTGAAATTGAAATAATAAAATTAAACTAAACTAAAACAACTAAACAGAAAGAGTCGGTAACCAGGGTTTATAGCATCCACCACTATTTATATTTAATTACTGGAGAAAAAAAATATAATCCTGAATATTAATTTATTGTATGTTCTACCGACATCACCTATTATAAGTATTAAAATAGCAAATATCACTGGGATACCCTAAGCATGGCATATCAAAAGACTAAATCCAAGCATGTACCATCAAATTGTATTAGTGAGAAAATTATAGGAAACTAAATATAGGTTCACAAATAATACCTAGTTATTTTAAGCATTCTCCATCAAAGGATTTAACCCAGCATGAAATATCAAATAAATAGACAACTATATTTGCGATCATATTCATTATGTACATAGGTTACTGTATTGTACATAACCGGTGAAGCAACAACTAATTTTATCATTAAATCAATAAACAAAATCAAGAATTAATCTATTCAAATCATAATAGTCTATTACCAAATTATTCAATTCAATTGGTCAAGTATTCAAAGTGATTTCAACATAAAACCCTAGTGACAAAGTAATTAGAACATGTCTATGGACTTCTCAAAACCAATTAAAAATAAATTAAGAAAAGTTTAGAGAGGAAATCAAACCCTTATGCCCCTTGGACTTCCTTTTTTTCGTCTTTCTCTGCTCATATATTTTACGCTCAAAGCTTTCTCTTCCTCCGTCAGACTCCAACCTAGCGCCTAGAGAACAACCCTAAAAAGAAGTCTATCTCTCCTTACGACGCCACCTGCTTTCAGCCGCCAGCCAGAACCCCCTTTTGTTTATAACTTACTTTTTTTTTATACTTCTCCGGAGCAGTGTAGTCCATACCGGCCGGTTTTATCGGTTTCGACCGAAAAGCGAAACGAAATTCGGTATACCGGTAAACGGTATTTGACCGAAAATATCGGCCGGTTTGGCCGGTATGGCCGGTATTGACCGGTACAATCGTTTTTCTTTTTGTCTTTTTTATTTAAAAAAAAATAAAAAATAATAATTTATTCTTGTTTTAGAGTTTTCAATTGTTACTCATATTTTTTATGATATTTTAGAATTATATATGCATATGATAATATCTATAATTAATTTAATGATCTTAAAATTGTAATATCTTTGTTTAATTAATATTTTAGACGATAAACTTTGAAGTTGTTCTTGTTTCTTTTGTATTTCCAGTTTGAACTTTGTATGAAATCTATGGATCTATATATTTTGGATGAATACTAGTTTATCTTTTTAAACTTTGTGAAAAAATGTTTGTTATAACGTGTTAAAATATATTTATAGTTATAAAATGTGAACTAGTATTTTTTTTATAAAATTATAGGTATAAAATATATGCACCGATATTCCACCAATATTTAAACCGAAATTTCTCTGGTATACCGGTGTATCAGTGTATCGCACTCGACCGGTACGAATCGAAATCAGATATGGTACAACCTTGCTCCGGAGCAATAAGATCCCACGTGTTGACTTCCGCTGTTAGTCCCCTACTTCTTTCACACCTTTTTTTTTGTTTTTAGCCTAGACTAGCCTCTGACGCAAAACTAATAGAACAACCCTTACAATTCAGAGAACAAGCCTACTCCTTTTATCACTTTCTCGGCCCACAGCTTCTCATTCCCTTTCTCACGTGCTAGTCCCCACTTTTGCTTGTATCTGTACGTACCAACACCTAGCCAACAGTCTGTCCACCTACTTCTTTTTCTCTCAATTTCCGTTCACCACCTGCCCAACAAGTAAAAGCAAATTTTCTTTTTCTTTCTATTCATATGACATGTGAACTCTCTTTGTGCTATGTCCCAAATCCAAGAGAGTACGCCACCTTCCAGAAACTAATAAGCATCCATTTTTTCGGTTTTCCCAAAAATTTTTTGGATTTTATACGAACTACCTATTAAAACAATAAAATAATATAAATTAAACAGTAAATATATATAAATTATGTTCATATCAATGGGGCACTATGAAATTTTTCTTTACGCCTTAACTAATCTTTTATCTTTTTATAAACATGTCATATTGGTTTGTATTGTATACAATAAAACAGTATATAATGAAAATAATAGATAAATTTATCACCCTAAGAAAACGAATTGTTCATAATAACAAAGATACAAAGAATTATAAAAATAAAATACTAATAGTCTGCTAATAATAATAGGAAAGTCTAACACACCTGTAACTGAAAAGAAATAAGAAATCATAGTTGTCATTTCCTGCTTTTCATTTTATGGAAGCGTTTCATAATTAGTTCATCACTAATGGTGTTAAAAGTAGATTTCTCAATATAAGTGATTAGACAATCATTTAACCATTCATCGTCCGTTCGATTTCATAAGCGAGACTTTATTATATTCATAGTATAAATGTCTCTTTCAACCGTAGCGGTAGCAACCGGTAAGATTAATAATAACTTTATAAGCTTGTACAACAAATTATAAACAACATCCTTTCCCGTTTAAACCATTTTCTTAGATAGACTGTTAATGTCATTCATTCCTTAAATGCATCATTGGATTTCATATCCATTTCATAAACCTCAGGTTGATTTTCAAGGTCTATGCATTCTTGCTCGGAGAAGTCATCTGGATAGAACTCAGCAAAGAGAACCAACTTAGTGGTATCAAAAGCAATAAACAAATCCTTTGGATTTAGGCATGACATACAAACAAGTAATTCCATAATCGCTTCATCAAAATGATTGTTGAGCTCGGTTTGTTGTTTGTCTATGCAAGCATAAAATAAATCAACTTGATAATGATGTAAATTTTTTGTTACTTGCCCGTATCGTCGTGATCTTCCTGGAGGTACACAATATTCATCCATCTGAATGACTGATATACCATGCATATGGCAAAATGAATTGACATCTTCAATAGATGATGGCCATCTTGAATCTCTAGATTTTTGCAAGCGCTCTTTAGATAGTTTGAATAAGGTCATAGCGTTTACAATATCTTGATCTTTGCGTTGTAAAGCTTTAGAAAGATCATTACTGATCTTTAATATTTCCTTCATTAGATGTAAGTTGAAAACAAAAGCGAAAGAACACAAACTATCTAATAAAAGTAATGCACCACCTTTTCTTTGGAACCATTAGCATCTACCAGAACCTCATCAAGAACTCTAATCACATACGAAAACATTGTTATTAAATTGACAAAGGTACCATAATATGAACTCCAACGTGTATCACAAGGTCGTTTGACTCTAATTTCCTGATTAAGACCTTGACTAGTTGATAATTCACCAGTCTCGAGTAGTCTTTGTACTCTCTTAAATTTTTTTGCTCGCAAAACATCATGACGCTTGCATGAAGCTCCTACATTTTTTGTTTCTCTTGCAACGAGAGTGAAAAATACAAAATTTTCTGGAATATCCTCGGTAACATGAAGAAGACCCAACTGAAATTGATGTGCAAAACAATATATATATATATATATATATATATATATATATATATATATATATA
>JAJJMC010025652.1:4181581-4198624 GCA_023531435.1 Papaver californicum
ATATATATATATATATATATATATATATATATATATATATATATATAATATACACTCTTGTTCTCTTTCAAAATTAATGATTTCAATCCATTGTACTTACATTGCATGTTACTGGCATCATCATAACCTTTCCCATGCAACCTTGTAGTACTCAAACCATGCCTTGCAAATAATTCAACAATTGATGTTTTCAATGAAAATGCAGTAGTGTTGGGAACATGTGTCATTGCAATAAACCTCTCCATAATACATACCTTTTTATCTACATATTGCATCACAACACCCATTTGTTCTTTTACTGATACATCACGAGCTTCTTCAATTAGAATTGCAAACAATTTATCCATAGATCTTCTATGATTGCATTCACGGTTTCCACATCTGCAGCATTTCCAAGAACTTTTTGAATATATGGTGATGTTTGCTTATAATTTCCCGAAGCATTAGCAAGAACAACATTATTTACACTCTCATTATTATCAGCCAAAAATTATAATAAGTCAAAAAAATTACCAGGATCATCTGAACCTTCTGAGTCATCATGGCCACGAAAGGATAATCCTCGACATAGGAGAACTCAAATGATTTTAAGTGATGATTGTAGACGCATACTATACTTGTTTTTTTTCTTCAGTATATTGTCTTGCAAACACTGTCTCAAGGTGTTGACTCCGATTCAACAAATCTTGACCCTTTTGATAAGTTGTATTGTGAGAACTGTCTTTCTTCCCAATATGATCTCCGATCCTGCTACAATGTTTCCAATTACTAAATCCACCATTTAAAAATGCATCATGACCACCTTGTCCAATTATTGGTGAAAATAGATAACAATATAAGCAAAATACTGCATCTTTAACCTTGCTATACTCTAAGCAACTCCCATATTTATCAAAATATTTTCCACTAAAGTTAATAAGTTATGTATAAGATGGAAGAAAAGAATAAAAAAATGGGCATATCAATAGTGAAAAACAATAAAACTAACAATACACATGTACACAAAATATAACGCTAAAAAATAATTCGAAAAATCGTATCCTAAAAACGTAATGTCACAAATAAATAAAAAAATATACATAAAAAAAAGCAATACATGTTCCAATTGGGAATTAGTTTTGCTTTAGAAATTTTACAATAATCAAAAAATAGAAGAAAAAAAATTTGCTCGAGAAATAAATTTCTGATACATTTGTTTTCGGGTCACTAAATCATCTCCCCATCAGACATCAATATCTCAACATACTAGTTAGGAGCATCATTGTTTTCTTAGATGATGAGGTATAGCAAATCAAAAACTTAAAGAATATATTGCTTGCTTTTGAACTCATTTCTAGCTTAAAAGTCAATTTCAGCAAAAGTGTTATCGTAGTAGTTGGTGAAGCACTAAATGCAGCTGATTGTGCTATAAAATTTGGATGTCCACTGGATGTTTTCATTATGATATGTTTGGGCATTCCATAAGGAATAAAATCTAAGGATGTTGGTGTATGGGAGGTAATTCTTCTAAAAAATTGAGAAAAAAACTTAGTTCTTAGCAAAAAATATATCTATCAAAGGGTGGTAGACTTATGTTGATTCAGAATGTACTATCAAGTTTGTCAATTTATTATCTTTCTTTTTTCCAATTGCATGTTTCGGTTGAAAAAAAATGGAGAGGATAATGAGGCATTTTCTTTGGATAGCTTCAAACAACACACCAAAAAAGAGAGTTGGGTTAGGTGGAAAAAAGTCCGCCTGCCTTATAGTGGTGGTGTTAGTATTAAAAATTTAGGAGTATTGAACAAGGATCTTCATGCTAAGCAGAAATGGAGGTATAGTGTAAAAGAGAAGGCTCTCTGGAGAAGGATTATTAACCAAAAATTTGGTGGTAACACTAAAAAATTCTATCCTAACTTGACAAAGAAATATTTAGGAAAAAGTTTATAGACTTGTATTCTGAAAAGAAGTACTCATGTGTAAAACAACTATGTTATTCATATAAATAGTGGTAACAAATGTTTGTTTTGGAAAAACAAGTGGGTTAATGGTCAATCTTTGAAGAATTTATTTTCAGCTTTGTATAAGATTAGTAGATAAAACTATCTAAGAGAGTTATACAACCGAAGAAGGATGGAATCTGAGTTTTTGCAGAGATTTGGAGGATTTGAAAGTGGATGAGGTAGCTCAATTTATTCCCTTACTTCCATCCATTAACTCTGACAATGAGGATGCTCAAAGAAGATGGCAGTTTGGAGATAAAAATTCATTGCAGGGTGTTACAATGCTTTGGAGGAGGATGGCCTAATTTATTTCCATCACAAGAGTTCTTGGAATCCAAAAATTCCACACAGATTAGTATTTTTCGTCTGGTTTCTTTTTTACAATGCTGCTTCAACTACATATATAATAAGGAATTCAATCGTGATGAATGGACGGTTGATGTGCAAGAATGCTGCAGAATTGAATCACCACTTATTCTTGCACTGTCAAATTACTATATCGATTTGGTTATATTTTATGAATGTGCATAAGTTACAATCAGTTTTTCAGCAATTTGTCAGACAAACAATATAGGAATGAAATAGAAAAAAAGGGTGCTAACTTATCCAGGAGAAGTAAAATATAGGATCTAATACCTTTTACCATATGGTGGGCTATTTGGATTGAGAGTAACAATAGAGTTTTCAATGACAAGTACAGGGACATGAATGAGATCATAAACAATATCAAATTATTCTTGTTCAAATGCCATGTGGGTCAAACTTATTCGGGGGCATTTCTCTCAATTTGATCTTGAGCAATTGGAATGTTTTTTTAGGTTCTATGTTATGGCAACTCTACTATAATTGGCATTTGTATTTGTTTTTTCTTAGTTGCATCATCTCTTTAATGGTACAACTGTCTTTTTAATTTATTGTCTTGCGTAAAAAATAAATAAATTATGTGATACGGTTCATAAGGGTGTTTTTGAACGCGTTTAGAGTGACTCCTGGAATCACACCTCTAAAAATCCCAATCTTTCTAGCTTGCCATATCCTCAACGATAAATTAAGATTGTTGTAAAAGGAAAAACCAAAATATTTGGGGGAAAGCTGACTTTGGTCAAATATGTCTGGCCTTGACTTAGTTAGGGTGCAAATATAAATTACCATACTAAAACTCATCCCTAACCTAGTTGTTCATTGTCTTTTACCGCCACCATCACAAGATAATTGTTGTGATTTTTCTCTTTCTGGTTTGAACTTTTTGTGGATCTTTGATTAATTTATCACTTATGTTACCTAATTAAGTCATGCATTCGTTTAACCTTGTAAACTAGTAGATCCTTACAAATTAGTTTTTCAAAAAAATTCACAAAAAGTATAACTGGATAATTTCAATATTTAATAAAAATGTTAGCTTCGATCGAACATGTAGTGTAAGATGGTATTTGCTCGGGCATATTTTTATCGTTGTATAAACACACAGAATTTAGAGTAATCCATGTCCACTAATGTCTAACACATATCATCAGTTTCAGTTTGAGAAAATTATAATTTAATATTTAAGGCTCTGTCAGGTTTTCAATATACACACTTGTACAACGATTTGTTAATCCATCACTACTATTGTCTAGTGAAGGTAGCAGTAAAAGAGTAAGAGGGAGAATTAAGGTTAGGGATGAGTTTTAGTGGTAATTTATATTTGCACCCTAAGGGATCTTATAACAAAAGGGTTTGACAAACCCTTTTGACAAATCTGTTAGACCATTGGATGAGACAAATCTAATGGTCCTTATTCACGCTGATGTGGTGGATAATTACTTTTTTTTTTCTATTCAGCTCAAAGTTATCCGAGCCAAAACATATTATTAGAAAAGAAAAAGAAAAAGAAAAAACATTATGTACTTTCTCCACACTCCCTTTGCGCGAACTTATTAGGGTTTTCTTCTTTAGGCTTGTCTACCACTTCATCACTTAATCCTTCTTTTAATTATACAGTACAGTTACATCTAAGATACCATCAATTATAAAGTTGAGACAAATCAAAGCATAGGTATTACATCATGTTTTATTGCTTATATATAATACTATGTTGGGTTTTATTGACCTAATAATATTACTTAAACTGGACATAATGGTAGATTTTATGGTTGTATTTATTTGGATCCCTGTATGTAGATGTAGTTTTGAAAATGATTTAGATGATTATATTAATTGGATTAGTGGATAATTCAAGTATTTTACTAAAAGTTAGTTATTTCATTATATTAATTGTCGTATTATGAACACATTTGTACTAACAATTATCATCTTTGATTCCAGGAGCAATGGATAAATCACACAATCATGATACTTCTACTCCAAATAAAAATAAAAATAGCTTAGAAATACCGTATGGAGGGATGCAATTTAACATTTACGAAGAAGCCAGAGAACATTACACAGAATATGGGCGACAAAATGGTTTTACAATTCGTGTTCGATCAACAAACAAAACTCGCAGAGGTGTGGAAAAAGTGAAAGTAGTTTACATGGTATGTTCTCGTGAGGGGAACAAATTAAAAATGGACCATATAGAAGGAGTGGACAAAACAAACAAACTTTGCAATACCGTACAATGTGGGTGCACAAAAAATATGCAAATCCTTCTTAACGAAAAAAATAAAATATGGACGATGATGACATTTTCAGATGATCACAATCACAAATTTGTGTCACCACGAAAAAGAATGCATATGCGATCCAATAAATGCATACCAGAGGAAGTGAAAGGGATGACAAAAAAATTCCGTAGGGAAAATCTTGAAGTTGGAAAAGTTCATACAACTTTGAGGGTCAAAATATTAGATTTAATAAAAGAGATTGTTGGAATCATTTAAGCAATGTCAGGCATTAAAATTCAGAAGTTGGTGACCCCCAATATGTCATTGACTATTTACACATGAAACAAAATGAGAATCCTCAATTCTTTTATAGAGTTCAAGTTGATGAACATGGTAGAGCTTTAAATTTTTTTGGGTAGATACGATCACGTTTATCATACAAATAATTTGGCGAGGTTGTCTTTTTCGACACTACATATCGAACGAACAAATATGAGATGTTGTTCGCTCTTTTTACGGGAGTAAATCACCATTATTAAACTATCCAGTTTGGTGTGCACTTTTACAAGACGAAATTGAAGCTATATTTTCATGATTTTTTAGTATCTGGCTTGAAGCTATGAGAGAGCAGCCTCCATCAGCCATCATAACTGATCAAGATTCTACAATGGCCGCTACTATAAAGAATGTTTTCCCAAACACTCATCATGGGTTATGCCTTTGGCATATAAAGAAAAAGTTCCCAGAAAAATTACCACACATTTATTTTAAGAAGTCAAAATTCAAGGGCGATATGAAAAAAATGCATTAACCATACTTACAAAATACAAGAGTCTGAAG
This sequence comes from Papaver californicum, assembly GCA_023531435.1. Classification (NCBI taxonomy): domain Eukaryota; kingdom Viridiplantae; phylum Streptophyta; class Magnoliopsida; order Ranunculales; family Papaveraceae; genus Papaver; species Papaver californicum. The sequence continues at coordinate 4,186,989 of JAJJMC010025652.1, forward strand.
AACGGTGGAAAAATATGATTGTGGAGTTTGATTTAAGCAACAATGAGGCTAACAACTTTATATGAGATTCGAGAATCTTGGGTACCTGTCTACCATAGAAATACATTTTATGCCCATATGAATACAATGGGTCGCAGTGAAGGGGTAAATGCCTTTTTCAAATCATTTGTTTTGTCAAAAATCAATCTCAGAGAATTTACGATTCGGTACGAACAAGCAGTGAAAGAAATTATTGACAAAGATGATGACGAAGATCTTATATCAGAGAATACTAAACGAGTTATTGATAAAAGAAATTTGTTACTTAAGCATGCTGCTACAATATACACTCGCAATATTTATAACAAGTTCCGTGAACAACTATTGGAAGCAATGTGTTTAAGTCTGGAGATAAAAAGAGGGGATGGATTTGATAGACACATTTATATGTCAGATTTGTTCCCAATTTGTATATTGTTAGAACTCAATCGTATGTTTATTTTATGTTTTTAGTCTTTGTAGATATTTTTGAAGAATAAACAATCGTGGAAAAATTGGCTAAAAAGTGATAAAAACTCCCCAGAAAAAATGATAAAGACACCCCACCAATAATTGATAAAGGCACCCCAAGATCGGATAAAGGCACCCATATTCTTCTTCTCACTTTAAAACCAAGTTTTGGTGGGAACTCCACTTTTTCGATCTGTGAAGATTTGTGGTCGTGATCTTGGAGATATTAAAGGAGTGTTAAGACAAAGGATATATCTTTACCATATTGGTAAAAGTTGTATGGGAGTTGGAGACTCAAAAAAGGAAGGAAAAATACTCTCACACAAGTTGTGTTTCTCGTTGTTTTGTTTTGAGAATCAAATATTCGGAGATTTGGTCTTTAATTCGTCGTTATCTTATACAAGATAATTTATGGTAAACGAGAAACAATATAATCGAGATTTACTTAGAAAAGAAACAAATAAGAACCAAAAGTTGTTCGTGATAAAAATAATATTTTCCGAGAAAATCACATTAAAAGAAAGAGATTTGGGAGATCTGTTAAAGATTTTGGGAAGCTATTGATGATGTAGTATATAAAGGAGTCAAGTAAGATCAATTAGGAGGCTACGGAGAAACAAAGATTGAAAGGAAAAGCTTAGAAAAAAATCAGTTAGGGTTCTTAGTTGCAGACACAGAGAAAAAGAAGAAGAGAAGAATAACTCCTCAAAATTGTCGTTGACAGTGTTACCTATTCTTTCAAAATCAAAACCTTTCGCAACAGAGTTTAATGCACCAAAGAGCAGTCCTTTTTTTAGCCGTTTCTGAGCAGTCTTATCCAGCTGCACTTGTGAGTCGTTCTTCATTCCAATGCACCTCAAGTCAGTCGTTAAATCGACTAGAAATTAAAGAGTATGCTTCTTTTCATTAATTAAATTCATGATTTCTCAATTTTCTTAATGATTAATATTTTATTTCTTTGACATATTTACTCCAATATTATGCTTTTCAATGACTAATGATTTTCTCTTCTTTAAAAGCTTCATATAATTGTTCTGAATAGTCTTTAGGCTGTTGATATTTTATAAGCGAAGGAAAATTAGATTTTTGGTATAACAACGAAGTTGTAATATTAATTTTTAAAATGGTAAAGCTTCTGAAACATGAGATTGGGTTCAATAAGGTTTTGAGTAATTTGAGAGTAATAGTTGAAGTAGTGATTAATTAGTTTTACAAACATCAAAAGTAGTGGAATCTGAAACTCTAGATTTTTTTCCTATTTTTCAATTAATCTATTTGTTTAGTAATTGTCTTTAAATTTAATTCTTAAAATAAAAAAAAAAAAATTTCTTGTTTTAGCACATAATTAGGTCATTAATTAAAAATATTATAATCAATTTCCATGAATAAACCCGTATTTATCGCTTCTACTTTGTAATCGTCGTACGATTGCGGCTATAGGTTTTTGGCCTATCAGGATTCAATATTCAATTAGTAACATTTAAGATTGGTTATATGCTATGATTCACCATTAAGATGAAGCCAGGTACGCATGAATGATGTTGTGAGTGCCAGTATTTTGAATTTAAAGGTTTACTTGCAACATGTGCTTAAATTCCTGATGAAGTTGGAGGTAGATGAAATACCACCACATTTTATTCTGAAAAGATGGTTGAAAGGTGCTAATTCATTTAGGATAATAGATGAAAAAATATTACTCTCTCATAATCATGAGAATTCGGAAACATTTAGATTTAATCATCTTTGTCGAAGATCAAATCAAATATCATCTTTTGCATCAAAGTCGGATACACTATATAAAATAGCAATAGAGGGCATTGAAAATATTTTTTGCACGGATCTGGGATGATCATAATAAGTTAGTTGAAGAAGATAGAACTACTCCAGTTTCAAGCTCCAAAATTCAAGAAGATATTGAAGTTGAAAAACTAGATCAACCATTTATTGGAGATCCACATACATTGCAAGTGATAGGCATACCTAATGATAAATCGAAAGAAAAAGTTAGTAGCTCTGGTAGAATATTAAGTTCTATAGAAGCATCTGGTCCAAAAAGAGAAAGTGTTCTATTTGTGAGGAACATGGGCATGACAAAAGGAAATGCCCAAAAAAAGCAGATGAAGAAAAGCTGAAAATTGTGGAACCATGTAAGTACTACTCTTGTTTTGCACTCACTGTTTAATATACAGTTTCAAAATTAAAATGATGAATGTTTTTCTTTATACGTGTAGGCTTAAGCACTGAGAACGCAACTTCACTTCGATGGATAACTGTCTGCAGAGTGTTCAAAGAGTAAATTTTTGATGTGGGACAAATCTTGATATGGGCACGTGGGAAAATAACATCAAGCCATTTGTCAAACATTCTTAGCTGTTTTTGACAAAATGATTTTTTAATTTTCAACTCCTCATTTGCCCTTTTCTAAATCTTAAATATCTTGTTAGTTATCTAATAAATACAGACCATCCTAAATTAATGTTAATATATACGGTATTAAAAGTAACCAATAAAAAAACAGCAAGATCTTATACGAGAAGACATGGAACCATTCTTATTTCCAGCAATTGAAAAGTAAAGGAAAATCATTCTTATATCCAGCCCACGATTAATGCCGTGAGAGCTTTGAATTGGGGCAAAGCGAAGCAGTAGTACAAACCTTAAATTTGGAATCAATCACGTTAACCCAAATCATGTATACAATTTTGCAAAGCTCATCATTTTACAATACTTATCTGAAACTTGGCATTTGTTTTCTCTACAGCATAGTCGACCTTAACAGTTAGAAGTTAACAAACTTAAATTTAATTAGGACTTCAAATACATATCAGTGTGAATATAAATGAGTTAATTCTTTACTTGAACAGCAATTGAACATTTTTCATGATCTCTATTATAACCTAGGCAGAAACTCAAAGTGAATGCAACAGTAAAAAATCGATGCCACTCGAGATGTTACAGGAGCATTTTTTGTGTGTGCATATAGGGTCATAAATTTAGGTACTCCAGCCTAAAGTTGGGCCTGTTGATGGTTTTCGCTTAACCATAAATTGACCACTTAAGTTCACCAAATCAAAAAAAAAATTCCTTCTGTACCAAGAGAATCGTTAACCTAGTCCTAAATGGATAACAACATTGTTAGTTAGTTTGTTTTTTCTGCAAAGGTGGGTAAAGTTTTAAGAGATCGTCAAATTTTAGTTCTGGAATTTGATCTTCCGTCCTTAATAACGTGTTTGGTTTGAGGAGTTAGATAAGCGTCAGCTAATCTTCTTGTATTCTTGTTACCTCACAAATCTTATTAGACTATTCAGATTAAAGTTCACCTTCCATACTCACATCTATCAAGTGAAATGATTGATCTTTGGTGATGGCTATCTTTTTGCTGTCCGGCCATTCCGAACTTTATTAGCTATAGATTTACAATTCTGAACTTTACACATCTGCCTTGTGTAACTTGGTTTTTCTTCTTTCCATCGCTACTTTCACCTTCTGAGACCTTAATATCGGTACGCGTTAGTAGATCTTAGTTTTTTTTGTTTTTTTTTTTACTTTAATTCCATATGAACACGTTAATTTAGGATGGTTAGTATTTATTAGGTAACTAACAAAGAGTAAATTTGGAGTTGAAAATTAAAAAACCAGTTTGTTAAAATATAGGACAAATGGCATGCTATGATATGACCCATACGTCCACATCGAAATTTATCCCCATTAAAAATTTACTCGTGTTCGAAAGGGGTCTATACAGTTGTGATTTATGCAGATTTTGATGCTTCAAGGTTAGCGACACCTTTTTGATAGATTTTTTACAATTTGAGTGTTTAGTGTTCTTGACTTAAATGACTTGAGTTTTCTAGAGCATAGACTTATACTGGTACTTGTAGTTGATGCACTAAAAGGGAAATTGTAAGAATGGCTATTCATCTTCATCCATATAAAGTATTGGATTAACTTTTGTTTTTATATCTTGTTAATTAATTCTGTAGTGTTGGTTTGAGGATTATATGGTTAGCTCACTGCTGCTTTGGTATTTCAATTTCTTCTTTTAAAATGAGTTTTTCTTCGCCTGGTAGATAGTACCTAGGGGTAACAAGCCACTGAACTTGAGAAAAATCATGATTCTGTTACTGTCATGAAAATATCCCCTGGCCATGCAGACAAATGGGAATGAGGTGGCGAACCAGTTGTGGTGTGTCCCAGCGTCTGATCGCTACTCACTTGTTGGTACAAATCTCAATTTCTTAAATTTGGAGGTGGTAAGTCATGATGTCCAGTACACCCACACATAGTGGATGTTGCAATCTCTGTAATCATCAATTCAAAACAATCGAGGCTAATGGTTCACGTAGACACTGTTAGTACCAAAATGATGTTTTCCATCCAAAATTTTTTGGTCCCCAGCAATTAATCAAACCCAACAGCTAAATTAGTCTGATAGGAGCATTCCATTCAAGTCCGAAGATCAACTTGGACCGAAGTGGCGTCATCATTTTCCGAAGTGACGTCAGCAATTACTTCCCGAAGTGACGTCAGCAATCCTGATGCACCAAGTCAATCCCGATGCACAAAGTCAATTCCGATAGACCAAGTCAATCCCGATGCACAAAGTCAATTCCGATAGACCAAGTCAATCCCGATAGACCAAGTCAATCCCGATGCACCAAATCAATTCCGATGGACCAAGTCAATTCCTCACCAACTTTTGGATAAAGGTCATTTAGAAGATAAGAACAATTAGAATACGTGGCAGATCCCGTTGACATATGGCAAAATGTGGCGATCCTCTTCGACACATGGAGAGCTTACAAGAATCTCCAACGACACGTGGCGAACTTTGATGACATGTGGCGAAGGGCATTTTAGTAATTATCATCATTTATGTACCCTATAAATACAATTTTAGAGTGAAGAAGAGGGGACTTTTTTGGCTGATTCATGGCTTCTTCCTCTTCATTCTCAACTGTAACCAGAGATATCAATAAAAACTCCAACTCTCATTACCCGTGGATGTAGGCTATTCATAGCCAAACCACGTTAAATCTCTTGTGTTAATGTCATTTTTGTCTATCTTAGACTATGATCTTTGGTTGTTTTTGCTGATGAGAATTTTGGCATAAACAATTTGGCGCTAGAAACAGGGATTGAGGAAATGATTTATCCTACCTGAGATGAACGAAAGCTTGATGGTGTTCAAAGAAAGTATCCAGCTTGGAGACAGTAGCTGAACAATAGAAACAGAGTTGAAGAAATGGCAGCGAAGAGTGAATCAAAGGAGTCTACATCACCAATCAGTTAAAAAATGATGAGTTCCCTTTTGATCCATGGGATTTCATTTTCAAATATTTCAATCTGGAATTTTAAAACAAAAGGTCATGAAGAAGTTTTATAAATACCACGTCTTGTTCTTCAACAAAGATCCATTATTTTCTCTAAAACTTTGGTTCAAAATAACTTTTGGTTACAGATTTATAATAACCCAATCTTGCTCTACAAACCCATTTAACGAATTTTAAAAAAATATTCAATGTCAAAAATTTGGTTGATTTGGGGATTTTTTGCCCTGTATACATTCAATGTCAAAAATTTGCAACATCCAATTTTAAAACATGTCAAGAAATTTTCTTCTGAAATCTCATCTCAAAATAAGGTTTCCTTACAGATTTGCAACATTCGAATCATGTTTTATAAACTCATTTAATTAAAATTTCAAATTGATTTGGGAATTTTTCTCATCGGTTGGGTTTAGTTTTTCTTTATAAATCAATTGCTACAAGTTTTATGATTATAAAAACGATTTGAATGATTTAAATGAATGGGTTTGTGTGTGAATGATCAATAAGTGCAGGGAAAAAGCTTGAATGGTCTTAGAGATCACCAACAATTTCGTGGATGAATCAACAACACAATGCACACAAGGCGTTTGTGAAATTTTCTGGCTTGAAATGGCCGAGCAATCGTGGTTCAAAAAATCAAAGACCGTGATGTCGGTAATGATGATGAGGATGACGAATCTTACAATTCAGACTCTGATGGTGCAGAAAGTTCGCCTCTCGATGCATCAATTACAGATATCATGGCAATGCTTGATGAACTCCATCCTTTGTTTGACACTAAAACTCCTCGTCGTGATGCTCATGTATCATGTTTAGCTGATGAGTTCGATGCTGCCTCTGATAGACCCTATAACTCGGATGATGATGTTATGTTCCAAATGGATGCTTATCTTGTTAAAACCAATCTCAAGAAACCCCACCAGAAATTTTTTTTCTTTATAGATCTGGGGAGATTAATCCCTTGTTAATAATAATAACCAACTGATCATCAGATAGTATAGCAGCAGCAAGGTTCGTTAACAGCAACAGCAGCAGAACCATTAGCAGCTACCACTTTCTTTGCAACAGGTTTAGGCTTTTCCTTCTCAGCCTCAGCGGTGGCGAATTTTTGATTATGAAAGTAGTGAACTTGATACAACAGAGCCCACATTTGTTATTCCTCTTCCTCATATGTTTGTTTTCAAATACTTGATTGTTGAGCTCACCAGTTTCTATAACCAACACAAGTGGGGAGAAAATTTGTAACTTCCCAGTCTTTTGGATGGATTCAGCATTTCTCATGGGCTTCGTCCAGCGTAAGAGGGTGAAGAAAGTCAAATAGAAAACTGACAGCCAAGCTTGATCGATAAGCAGGACTTGAAGTACCCTTATCAGCACCAAAATCCAACTGAAGTATTTATAGGACACTACAACCAGATATTTTAGAGAGCGAAACCTCGGCCAAGAAAGCAGCATTAAGCTCAAGAAAAGACATATATACGTCAACATCACAAGAAATACATTTAGTGTTGATTTAAAAATGAAGCTAAGGAAACAACTTTTGATGCTACTAAAAAAGCTGCAATTATTGCAAATGAGAATGATTCATATCAAGTGGGTAACTTTATTATTGGGTCCACACTCAAGACCAAGCCTGCATTAAGAGCCCACATCAAATTCAGGACTTGGAGCTAAACTCTTGTCAAGACCTCAAGTGCATGCCTTTTCAGGAACAACTGTTGCGCCTCTCCTCGCTGCACAAGTCAATCTCGGAGATGACATGAGGACTTGGGTAGAAGATTTCGGTCTTGATCATAATGCCCCAAACTCTCTCTAACAAAATCGGCTTATCTCGGGACTACAACTTGTGATATTAATCGGCAAGACTCTCGCAAAAGAGCTAAGTACCCCATATCCCTTTGATCTAAAATTTTATCTTGCTTTAATTATTCTTGCTTGAATAAGTCATGAAGATGACTCTTATTGAAAGGTGAACAGGCTAAATGCCACCCACCATAACTATCGGAATGACTGGCGCAAATAGGCATTGGCGCGTATAAAAAATTACGCCCAATGAATAACCTGATATGTGACCCGTTCTGATTGCTACTTTGAATTTGAATTCCTGATTGACTTATACATTTATGCAACATTCAATAATTTATATTATTGGATGAGAAATAGTTTATTAATCAATTTATCATTTCTGGTTAAAGCGCATGGAATGATATTATTACGCTAATGTGCGCTTATCTGTAAGATTTGCAGCAAAATTATTTCTTGAATGGATCAGGTTTATACTCTTATCATGACAAGGCCAAACAAAAAGTACCTATGAAGGGCACTTCAGAGATGCGCCAGTCATGCGCTAATGATGCACTGGGGGGCATTCTATAAAGAAACCAAAGTTTTAGCTGAGAAATGAGCTAAATACTGCGCACCAATTAGGTATTTCATTTTAATAATCTACTAACGTCAAATAAATACAATATATTATTTCACGCCATTTTGTGTTATGTGCCCTGTATTTCTTAACATAAGGCAACAATCGATAGATACTTCGTATAAGTTGTCGACAAATGATACTTCTAATGGCTTATGTTTCAAGCGAAGAACGCTCAGTAAATACTTCTATTTATTTCGGATTTCTCATATTAATTCGAAGGACGGTATTTCTTATTTCTTCTGGATATTTCTCATGTCTTATTTAAAATACATCTCATATTTTTTCTATATATACTTCTCATGTATATAGAAAAATATGAGATGTATCTTAAATAAGAAATGAGAAATGAGAACTATCTGGATGATTCTCAAGTATACTTCTCATATACATTTCAGGTATATTTCTTAACGTTATTTCTCCGTTCAGGAGATAATCTCTTCAGAGACAATAAATTTATGGACCACACACTAATTTTCTCCATGCCCGAGATAAATTAGGCGTGTGTTCTTGAGTGCTCAGTGGCTAGAGACAAATTTATGGACCACACACTAATTTTCTCCATGCCCGAGAAAATTAAGTGTGTGTTCCTGAGTGCTCCGTGGCTGGAGACAAATTCGGGACCGCATCCAAATTTCCTCATAACCAGAGAGAAGATGGATGCGTTGTATTCCCATGACATGACTCCTTGGAAGGAGGTAAAATTCCAAATTGTAATGTATATACAAACGTTTGGGACTAACCTTGTAGCTTACTCCTGGCCCGGGTATGACTCGTATGTGTTGGGTTCCCGAATGACATGACTCCGTGGAAGGAGGTGCTCTCTGGCACAAAATTCCATAATATTAACCCAGGGTACAAAGGAACCTTGCGGTTGAAAACTAACAATCAATATATATATATATATATATTTGTATACAAAATTTTGTTTTGCAGGGACAAAAATACAACATAAAATGAAAATGCACAAGCAACATCAACCACCACATTATGATTCGGGGGAGACGTGAAATAGTTTTCTTAAGAGTTTTTCTTCAAACAACTCTCAAGAAAAGGGGGCAAGTTGTTAGTACCAAAATGATGTTTTCCACCCAAAAATTCTTGGTCCGCAGCAATTAATCAAGACCAACAGCTAAACTAGCCTAACAGGAGCACTCCACTCAAGTCTGAAGCCCAACTTGGACCGAAGTGATGTCATCATTTCCCAAAGTGACGTCAGCAATTACTTCCCGAAGTGACGTCAGTAATTACTTCCCGAAGTGACGTCATCATTTTCCGAAGTGACGTCAGCAATCCCGATGCACAAAGTCAATCCCGATAGACCAAGTCAATCCCGATGCACAAAGTCAATTCCGATAGACCAAGTCAATCCCGATGGACCAAGTCAATTCCGCACCAACTTTTGGATAAAGGTCATTTAGAAGATAAGGACAATTAGAATACGTGGCAGATCCCGCTGACACATGGCAAAATGTGGCGAATCCTCTTCGACACATGGCGAGCTTACAAGAATCTCCATCGACACGTGGAGAACTTTGATGACATGTGGTGAAGGGCATTTTAGTAATTATCATTATTTATGCACCCTATAAATACAATTTTAGAGTGAAGAATAGGTGACTTTTTTGGCCGATTCATGGCTTCTTCCTCTTCATTCTCAACTGTAACCAGAGATATCAATAAAAACTCCAACTCTCATTACCCGTGGATGTAGGCTATTCATAGCCGAACCACGTTAAATCTCTTGTGTTAATGTCATTTTTGTCTATCTTAGACTATGATCTTTGGTTGTTTTTGCTGATGAGAATTTTGACATAAACAGACACAATGATCAAGTACGTAGTACTAGGTGATCAAGTATGCAATACTAGGTGTTTGATATTTTTTAAGTGGATGTAATGCAGTGCAACGTATAATTTATGTTAGAGTAGACTATCTAGAGAGTGATTGAATTGGAGATCTATCAAAACTAATTTAGGCTTAGTATCCAGATGAATGGAAAATAAAACAGAGACTTACTCTAATTCAATCCAGGTTTAGTATCCAAATTGGACTTCAGTTGTCGAGATGCTTAGTTCGACTTCGTTAAATATTATCTGGATATTCAACGTAAATATTGTATGACAGGAGCAGAATTTGGAAATGGAAATAGAAGTTCACGTAACAACCAAATATGCAAGTGTGCAAGTGAGGGATAGAGAGGAGTCATTTGATTCTTGATGTTCCCCAGCTAGAAAGAGATGATTAATAGCACACTAATTTACACAATCTGTTTATATGCTTGTTGGTTGCTAAGTTTGAAAATGTATAAAAAAGGAAAAAACATAGGGGATTTGTTTTATAAAATCATTACTCCCTTTTGATGGTGTTGTTAGAATCTACCACAGAAGAAAGTCGGCAAAGTTATTCGAAAATGCCTTTCAGATCTTAAGAAAAACACCAAATGTTTTTCTTAAGATCTACATGTTCTGGCTTTCCTTTTAACAACAATCTAAATTACCACAATCGAGCTCAAGGATAGAAGCTTGATATAGGGGTTCTAACATCCTGGAGGGGCTCCTATAATAAGACGAAATAGAGACATTTTAAAGTAAAACTCAAAAACCCCTTATCCATAATATTTTTACAATGCCTAAATCATCCCTGATTAGTTAATCTTAATTACACTAATTAATTAATTAATTAATTAAGCTAATCATGATTAATTAAACATAATCTTGTACTTAACAAAATGAATTCATTTTTTTTTTATTTTGTGTTTTGTGGGAAGAAAAACTAGATGAAATTTAAGAAAATTTTGTCGTTTTTTTTTTAAACCCTAGATTTTGATTCAATCAACCATAGTAGCATTGAGTATACCTCTAGCTTAAACTCTTGATCTTTTCATGGCTCAAATTTGATGAAATCACGATTTGAAAGATGAATTTTTTGTTATTCAGAGAAATTTACGATTGGGTTTCATGTCGAACCCAACCGTAACCCTAAGAACACCGAAGAACACCATTTATGCCCAGATTTACAGTTGAGTTTTCAACCAAACTCAACCGTAACTTGAAGAACAATGATGAACACCATTTTTGCCCAAATTTACGGTTAGGTTTTCAACCAAACCCAGCCGTAACAAATCTTTAAACCCCAATCGTAAAATTAGATAAATATATTTTAAGATTTTTTTCATTTCTATCTTGTAGAGAATTGAAAGACGAAGCTAACCCAAAAAAAATGAGGTCAATCGGACATCGTATGAAGGAGTTATGATCAAAACGGGTGAAATCTATTTGTATCCAGGAATAGTTACGGTTGGGTTCGCCAATAAACCCAACCGTAAATCTGAGATTTTTGGGCTTAATTGGCGAACCCAACCGTAACTATTCCTGGATACAAATAGATTTCAC
>JAJJMC010025652.1:4198724-4210473 GCA_023531435.1 Papaver californicum
ATTGGCGAACCCAACCGTAACTATTCCTGGATACAAATAGATTTCACCGTTTTGATCATAACTCCTTCATACGATGTCCGATTGACCTCATTTTTTTTTGTTGGTTAGCTTCTTCTTTCAATTCTCTACAAGATAGAAATGAAAAATCTTAAAATCTATATATCTAATTTTACGATTGAGGTTTGAAGATTAGTTACGGTTGGGTTTGGTTGAAAACCTAACCGTAAATCTTAATTGAATCTTCATCTCCTACATTTGAAGTTATGGTTGGGTTTGTTTAATAACCCAACCGTAATATGAAAAACAAACCAGTTACGGTTGGGTTTCCATTCGAACCCAACCGCAAATTCAATTTGTAATCCTAAATCTTCATTAATTTGTTTAGTTTTATCCGGATTGTCATCACTACTACTCTCTACATATTTATTAGTATTCTTCATCACGAAATTGAGAGTTTAATCGACGACGAAATTTTGATTCGATGAAGAAATTTGATTAAAATGGAGAAGGAGAAAATATGGAAGAGAGGAAAAGATTTTAATTAGAGGATAAAATGAACATTTAACTTTACCCCTAGAACATCTCTTAACAGAAAATTGGGTCACCTCGCCTCCTAGAGGAGCCCCTCTAGGATATGGGAGCCCCTATACAGGCTTCCGAGGATAACCGAACAAGTTAAAGATTTTACCCTTTAAACCCCCATTCTTCTCTTCCTACAATAGACCTAAATAACACGTGCAATCGCACTCCAGTTCCCGCCTGTTACTAGGGCATTCAGAATCGTTCCGCAGAGAGAAAAGGAAGAAGAGAGTCGGTCAGAGTGAATCAATAATGGACATGGATTTAGATGATTTAGAACTCACTAATGAACCGAATCGAGTCACTACATCATCAAGACCTTCAAGGTTTGCACCTAAATCATCGAAACTTAAACCTATCCCAAAATCAGAACCAGTCATAGTACCTGAACCAGAAAAAACCCTAATTCTCCCGAAGAAACAAGAAGACGTAATACCTATACCTCATAAAAATGAAGCTAAAAACGAACAAGGAGGCTTAAAACAAGATGAAGAATTGAAAGAAGAAGTAGAATCAAAAGAATTAGTAGAATCGATGGAAGTAGATAATAAAGAAGAAAATGATGAGGATGAAGTTGTTAGAGAAATTGATGTTTTTTTTAAACCCTCACCGATTGATGCTGATACTCAAGTAGATTCTATTTTCTTCTTCTTGTTTTTAAAATCTTCCCTATTTCTCCTACAAATATGTTATTGATTGTTTGGTAATGATTTTGCAGTTGTATGTTCTTCAGTATCCACTAAGACCTAGTTGGAGGCCATATGACCAGAAGTGCCAAGAGGTTAAAATTTTAAATTTCAATTTTTTCATTTTTTTTTTTTTTTGTGTGTGTGTGTGTGTGGATTGGTTAAATAAACTGTGAAATGGGTTTTGTTTAGGTTAGAGTGAAACCTAAAAAGGTGCAAGTTGAAATTGATTTATCAATGGAGATGGACGAAAATTATGACGATACTGTTGTTGATCATTTGAGGATAACAAAGCAGGTTTGGATTACTAATTCTTGCTGTAATTCATCATTGTTTTTCTTATAGAAATATGATCATTTCTTTTAATTGTGTTGTCACACTTACTGCTTTTTTGGGGGTTTTATTAATTCATCATCGTTTTTCTTTTTGTTTTTCTCTAGACATTGTTATCGCAGAAGGTGCCGCTCCCCAGAGGATGTGCTGTTGGGGTTCTTGTTGGAAATAAGGTAAACTCATGGATCATGATTTCCTGTTTTCATTTCTTGTTGGGATGTAGAAATAGGCTGTACTCCTGGTGTTGTTCTTTAATTCTCGTGCTGGCCTATTTAATTTGGGAACTGTACTGGAACGGCTTTGCATGACTTCCTTGTGAACTTGTCCTGGAAAGAAGAGAAAAAATTAGTTAAATTGTAAAACATTCATGCACTGTATAACTAGAACAAGTTCTTTGAGATGGAGGTTCGTATGGTAAATCATAAAATTTGTATATTTTCTACATTAGCTATCTACAGTGGTCAATCAAAAGTTACCTACTGGTCGAATTATTGACTTGCATTATTTCTTAATGTTCCATTTTGTTAATGTCATTTGGTCTTACTTGCAATGTGGGTGCTACTAGTTTGGCAGTTTAATTTTTAGTTTGAAGTTGCTTGATGTCCTTCTCTGTTACCGTTAAATTGGATTTTCTTGCATGCATGCTAACTGTGCAACGTGTTGTTAATCCGTAGCTATTGTTGTTGAATTCTTGACGAGAGTGCTTGATTCTGGATTAAACAAATAGAAAGTTAATATGAGTAAAAAAAAAAGTGTCATGGTATGACATATTTTGGCCTAAATACTGATGGTTTTGGATGAATTTCTAGTATCTAAAGGTTTTTACTTTTATCTTGCAGTTACACCTAAATCCTGTAAATGCAGCTGTACAGCTGCGACCATCGATGGAGCACGTTATTCCCGGTGGTTTGAAGAAGAAGAATAGTGTAGAAGCTATGGTAAAGTCTGAAAAAACAACTGGAGGACCCGGGCCTTCAAGGATGCAAGTAAGAGCTGTTATTATCTCTGTTGCTCCTTATATTATACTTCAATTATTTAACTTCCACTTTCTCTGCAGGGGAACTTGGTGAGGCCGTTGAATGGACATGATATTGATGTTGATGAGGTGAGACATATTAGTATTTATTGAATTGAAAGACATCATTTCCTTACTTTACTTTGTAAATCTTCTATATGTTTACTTCCTAATGGAAGCCTTGAGTTTTGCTTCACTGGTTCTTGGAATTTATTTTCAGCCTTGGGTATCTCTTGAATATCATGGTATGGATAGCATCTTCTCAAGCAGATTTCGGCAGAAAATGACATCAGAAGAAAGCACTCCGATTCCATTTTCCATGAACCCGTAAGCATCTTGTAAAAAAAAAAAAAAAAAAAAAAAAAAAAAAGTCATATGGTTGTAATCTTGTTGATCTATGTTATGACCAGTAATAAATCCTTCATCAATTTTACGATCAGTGATAAATAGTGAATCTATGTTTGGTTGTTCAATGTGCTAAACCTCTTTTTGTTGTCTGAAGGTACGATTATGTGAATTCGCTATGTCCTCCAACACCAATCGAAGACAACAGAAGTAAAAGTTCTTTAAAAAGGTATAATCAATGTCTCAAAATGCCTTCTTGTAGAAGTATTAACAAGATTATGCATCCTGCATCATATAATCCACATATCAAGTGGCTGACTCTGCTTTGTACAAAAAGAAGTACAAAAGTGTAGTCAGATTTTATCAAACCACATTAAGATCTCTTTTCACGTAGCAAGAGTCATTTTGGTATGGTTTTGTATATATATTTTGCAGAATCTACAGTAGATATTCATGCATTCTTACTTAACATACCTCCCATACCTTTGTCATGTTATATAGTTGAATGGTCATGTTAAGCTTAAGTTGTGAGGAGTCTATCTAGTCGAGGTTCAATAGATTCTTCGAAGGAAGAAGGATTATTCAAAATAGGTTGGCAACTTGGCATGAATTTCCCGAAAAAGGCATAGTCGGCTCCCAGAACAGTATAAGGCTTGAAAGGGGTTTGTTGAATGACAATACATTTACTTTCGTATCCTTATCTGCTGCAACAAAAGGTGATAAATGTACCCTGTTGTTTTTGAGAATCATGGATTTGATCAGTCAGGTAATTTACGATATACTAAAGGTTAACATCACCAGATAAGGAAACATTTCATTGATGAGTAAACACACTTAAACACATTGAAAATTTAGAAAGCATATAGTCAATGAGGTCGTTAATGTGACAAAGAGAATTACATGGATTTCATATTTCATCAAATCTGTACGACGAGCAATTTTTTTGTGAGCGAAAAACCACAAGAAGTATAAGAATTTTTAGGTCATATCCAACTCTAAGAGTGCGGATTACAGAAGCATAAAACATCAACTTGGGTTGACCATGCTGAGGAACATTGGCACTGGATGTTGTATCAGAGACTTTGTTCTTCTGTAGCAATTAGAGATCTCAGATGAAATATCCCTGTCCATATCATTAGCTGTTCCAAGTGAGGATAAACAAATTTAGGATCATTAAGGAAAGAAATCAATGTAGTATCTTGAATTGGGTAATCTGTTCAGAAATTAGTATTTTTAGCATTGCCAAGTTGCCTCAATACGATAACAATATTAGATCTGTCTATAGTTTATTTGGTCCGACTATGTTTTCCGGTATTAATGTTAACTTTTGGTATGAATTATGAGTTGACTGTGTTTGTGGAAATCTGAAGTTGTTGTGTGTGTCCTTCACAGGCTCTGTATGTCTCTGCCGCTGGAGGAAAAGTTTAAAAAGTGGTTCACCGAGGTTGGTATCCACTTCACCTGCATCATGCATAGTGACTTGAGTTACCTGTGAATTAGGAATATAATTTTTTGCTCACAGATAAGTCATTACCTTCTTTCTTTTCCTTTTTGATAAGGAAATTACCTGGTTTCATTGTATTAGGTTATTTACAGTGTACCATAAGTTGTTACCCTGTCTCTTTTGTTATGGTATGACATGGTTAAATATGAGATACCTCTTATTTGTTTTCTTAAATGCTTTATCTTTTGTGTTTTATGATAACTTTAATCTTCTCGAGGCATCTTCTGTTCAGTGTACACGTAAACCTTATCCTGGTTTCATGTATGGCTTGTTTAATTCTTTCTTCACAGGGAGATCAAGTGAATCGGTTTGCTTCAATTAAGTACCTTGCTCCTTATGACCCCGAGGAAATAGTTCTACAAGAGATTCAGAAGCATGCTAATCTAGTGCAAGGATTGTGGGTGTGCAAGACCAATTTGTTGCCACTTAAAGGAGCTGAAGCTGCAGCTAGAGACTACATCCTTTGTTTATTTAGGAAGAGTGATTTAATCCCCGAAAAGATTTTGGAGGCTGAATATCGTAAAGAATCAGTGAAAGAGGCAATGACTTCAATAGCTGTTTATAGAGATAAATGTCGTGATTGGAAATTTAAGGTTCCTACAGATATGCCATTTATTAAGGATCATCCTGAAATAGTGAAGGAGCAGGAGAGTCTTTGGGGGATTCGTGAAAAGAAGATGATGGAGATGAAAAATGAACGTTCCATGAGAATCAAACTAAAACCAAGCATGGCGACAAAGCTTGCTGCTTCTGGTAATAATACCAATTCAGGAGTAAAAAAAAGTGTAAATGAAACATCTAGTACGGTGTCAATGTCAGATGAAACGCGAGAAGCGCTGCCCAAGGCCTTGGAAGATATATTCCGCCAGGTCAAGATTTGCAGGTAAAAATTCACTCTTTCCACTTATTGACTGCTTGATCCAGATATCCTAAGCATCTGATATTGATTATACTGATTTATTCCTTATAAAAAACTAAGCTATTATTCACTCGTCGAATTCAGTTTGTGATGCTACCTAAGATATTCTGGCAGCATGTTGTAGATCTATGCAAGACCTGTTGGTTAATTCGATGTGTGGGTTGAGTTTTACCATGATTCCTGTACTTGCAGCTTGCAACTTATTCGGCATAGATTGAGGGAGCAGGTTTTAGAAAAATCTGCCCGTCCAAAACCGCAATCTAAAGCTTTCAGAGCTGCTTCCCTTGGTGCTGACATTCCTCCATCTGAGCTCGAGCCTTTTATTAGTCAATTTGCAACAAATATCCATGGAGTCTATGTTGCGAAGTCGTCAGAAAATGCAACACCCAATCCTTTGAGGTAATTATGCTTCATATGCTTGTCCTGCAGAATCTATTTTTCATCACATTATGTTCACCTTTGAGTTTTTATTATGTGTAGGGACATTGTAATTCAGCTTTTTTCAGCTAAGGAACCCCATGCAAAGCTGAAGAAGGCAGATGTAGCTGAAGCTGCCAAGTATGTACTTAAAAGGGAGATGACAAATGCAGAGTATTCCCAGGTCGGCAAAGGAAAATCTTCAATTAATAGTTCTTTATATTTTTCTTGAAGTTTTTCTTGTTGATTTAGTTTCTATCTGATTGTGCAGGTAACTAGTGAACTCTGTGTTTCTGTCAAAGGCAATGCTTGGGTCTTAAAAACCGGTGATGAGGGTGCAAAATAATTTACCATTTATTGCACGTAAGAAATATAACCAAGCTTGTGAAGGAACATTCGAGTATTTTTACATCCTCACCACCTTCTATTTTTCTACTGATTGGTCATCCTGTTGTACTTCGGGGCTGGTGTAATTCCAACTTTTGTAGGGGGAGGCTGGCTACACATAATATAATTGCATGTACATCAAAGTATACATTTATGCATATATATTTTTTTTCATTCCTCCTCTTTTTCTAGGAACACAATTTCTTAATTTGGTTTTGTTTTAGACTCAAACATTACAGACTGTCTTTGGCAGTAAACTTGCTCAGGAGTTTCTGTCACAACTTCTTGACCTTAATCACAGAATCCGGCCCAGACAATGATAGGAAAAATTAATGAGTAGGTCGGATAAAACAAATGACATCTACAATGGGGTCGTCTGAGTAATCTGACAGATGAGTTGCTCAATAGTGGAGTGAATTGCAGGCAAATTTGGAGTTGGTGGCGTGAAGGGGTGGATGAAACAATAATATTGATTAAGCAATGTATATATTATACTGTGGTACCATGAGGAAGACAAAGATGTCTGTAAAGACTGAATCGTATTTTGTTGGGAAAAAGTTATTAACGTGTAATATGTGGCTCTTCTTCCGAATGAAGAAGCTTTATTGTACATATTTTTCATTTGTTCTAGATAAAAGCTTTCTATCCTTAAAAAGAGGAAAGAAGTTATGAGTTTGCAGTTGCTGTAGATTTTGTTTAAAATGAATTTGCACCATGTTACAGAACCAAATGGACTCTTCCATGCATATGGTGAAATTGCACCATATTTGCTTAAAAAAACACTTCATAGGGATACCGTATATAGATAGGGTAACAGAAAAAGTTAGCCTCTTTCATAGCTAAAAAAAAAGCGTTTTCTCCATTCTTAATCACCTGACTAAATTCAAAAAACTCAATTTACCAAATCATCCTTCCAGCTAACTAGACTTGCTCTAGATCCTTGCCAAAAACCACATTGCGACTCAAGTGCCTTATGCTACAACGAGAAGAAAAACACTAGGAACAATGTGAAGTGGAGATATAAAATGAGGCTACAGCCTTAAGCATCATATGCCCCCTGCAAGAATTTATTTTCAGGATAATGGACCGCTATCACTTGATTCCCACCAAATTTACTTCCATTCAGCCCTGTTCGAGCCTTCGAAGCGCCATCCGTGTCAGAAAACTCTAAGAAAACCTAGTAAATTTATTATGAGTGTCAAAAATCTTACATTATCTCTTCCTCCTTCATCGACACGTGGCGAACTGTGATGAATTTTCATCGACACGTGGCGAATCTCTCGACACATGGCAGACAATATTGACACATGGCAGAGTCAAATGATGAAGCACACACCTTACTAATAGGGACAACTGTGTAATCCAATCGTTTTTCTTTCCTTTATAAACAGAAAACTAGGAAAGAGAAATGGAACTTTGGGTCTTTGGACTTCGGACTTTGGGTGATCATTTCTTCTGTAACCTAAGAGAAAGGGACTTTTGGGCTTTTTCCCTAATTCTACTTTCTGGATCTTCTCTCTCCTCTTCTTCTTCTTCTCCAGAAAATGTTCTTGAGAGAGGATGATCTTCAATCCACTGTAACCCCACAATTAATAAGAACCAACAACTCTCATTACCCGTGGATGTAGGCATTTCGTTGCCGAACCACGTTAAATCTCTTGTGTGTGATTGATTTAAATCCCGTTTTAATCGTGTTACATCGTGTTTGGATCTTTGGTTGTGGGTGATCGTGAATTTGGTGACCACAATAGCACCTCAATCCATCACCTTGGTTGTAGCTGCTGAAATCAGATTTTCGGTAACTACAATTTGGCGCTAGAAACAGGGAAAAGTATAAAGGATTTATCCTATCTGAAACTGAAACAAGAGAGATATCTCGCAGCTCACCTGCGCTCTATGGTTTCCAATTGCGCAGTTCGCAGCTCACCTGCGCTCTACAGTTTCCAATTGCGCAGCTCGCAGCTCATCTTCTACAGTTTCCAATTGCACAGCTCGCAGCTCACCTGCACACTACGCTCATCACCTGCGCACTACGTTCATCAACTGCGCAATACGCTCATCACTTGCGCACTATGCTCACCTACGCGCTGCACTCACCTCCGCTCCACGAATTCCAATTTCGCAGCTCAGTCGCACTTTAAAAGTTTTAATCCCCGCAGTGGTTCCTACACGCTTAAACTCAATCTTAAAAAGAGAGATAAGAGCGATAATTGAACTGGAAGACCTAATTCACCTTAACTGCAAGGACAATACAAATGCATGATTGCTCAAAACCATAAAGTCGGCCAAGGTGCTATAGCGATTCGCAGCCCAAATCAAGATGTGGAAATACCACAGACCTGACAGAGCACCAGCTTCATCTTAAATGAGCTAAGTACTACCAGTTCTAATTTAATACAAATGCTATCATTTAAATGAGTGCATGAATACCTGAGTGCTCCTTCTTACTCATAGCTCTAAGCTTACCTGAAGCTTGACTAATTTTCAGCTCACTTGAAATGCACGATAACATGCTAGTGTAGATCTCATGCAGCATGTTAGAGCACAACGTTCCTATCTGAATAGTGTATTTTGTAATAGAGTATCTCAGCTCAAAACCTTGTTACCAACTCATGAAACTAAATGATGATATACATAGTCTTTAATGTTTATTCTTTTAAATAATCCTAGGAGATGACATCTAGTTTTACTATTCACCCATAGCTATTTGAACAACATCCGCAACTTAGCATGCTAAAGGAGAAAAAATTTGATTACTTATCATTTATAGTATGCTCATATGATGTTTTTACTTCTTTTATTTATCAGTTTTAACTTGTTAAGCTTGCTTTAGTGCTTAACCATCATAAGTAATGCAAATTGAAATTTTCTGCTAGTGATTACTATAGCGCAGGGTGATAATGGATCATTTCCATAGACTGCTTTGTTGATTGCACCAGAATGGTTAGAAAATATTATCTTTATTTGCAAAGAAACAGTACTTCTTATGGGTACGTTCACGATTGCTGCTTCTATTGGGGGCATCTTTCGGAAGAAAGATGGGAGACGTGCTTTCTATCCATTTTCCAAATGCATGGAGGATAATTTTATCTCAGGGAACGCCCCTAACCTTCAATGCAAGTACAATAATTTGCGCTCATACAAGGTAAAGCAATTAAAATGCAATCTCTCATAGGAGACCCATGTAAATGTCTTGTGACTATTGGGTACATCCGCTAGCAAGAGATGCCCTACATGACATAATTATTGTATCAGGCGTCACCCAATTCAGGGGATGCTCAGGGACAATCAATGCAATAGTACAATAATTTACGCTCATACAGGGTAAAGCAATTAAATGCAATCTCTCATAGGAGACCCATGTAAATGTCTTGAGTGTTGACTATTGGGTACATCTGCTAGCAAGAGATGCCCTACATGACATTAATTATTGTATCAGGCGTCACCCAATTCCGGGGATGCTCAGGGTCCGCATGGGTAGTTTCCTCCTGGACAGAGAGAAATTACTATGTGAGTCTACCATCAATAGAGCCCAAGGTACAATAAATCCTTGCGGACTCAAATTACACACTTATTAACCAATTTATTTGATGATTTTATTTCAGGTACAAAAACAATATACAAAGAAAGCTCGAAGATAATAACAACAAACTAATCATTTTATATATTTGATATTTGTTTTACAGGGGGCATCAAGGGAAAAAATGAACCATTGCCAGAATATTTCGTTAAGCTTCGATACTTCATATTGATTATACTTCTTTAAGATTCGATACTTCATAATGATCATACTTCTTTTGTGAAGAATATTTCTTCAAGGATCGTACTTCTATTGTTTATGCTTCATACTTCTTATGTGAAGAGTACTTCCTCAAGGGTCGATACTTCATACTTCTTTTGTGAAGAATATTTCTTCAAGGATCGATACTTCTATTGTTTATGCTTCATACTTCTTATGTGAAGAGTACTTCTTCAAGGGTCGATACTTCATACTTCATACTTCATATTTTTCATAAGCAGATACAGATATTCAAGAATCAGTACTTCATATAGTTTTTACTTCATATGCTTCTAAATTCATGAAGCACCGATGATTGGAAAATGAAAGATGCAGGTACCAAGGTTACCAATCAAGACCAGCTGCTAGTGCAAACGAAGGACACCTGAAGTCATTTCACGGGGGAAAAATGAATACTTTATTGAAAAATGGTAATTAATATTTGAAACAATTTTGTCGCAGGAAATTGATCAGGCATGTCTTGGAATCCCGCAAAGAATGGGGGCAAGTATACATATTCCAGCACAGTGTCACATTCATCACCATAATTTCTTCATCAACAACAGATAGGTCTAGCCTACAACCACTGTAAGTGTGCATGAGTTTATCTCACAAAAGAGCTAAGTACTCTATACCTCCTGGATCTGAAATTTCATTGCTTCATCCATCTTGATTTTGCGAATCCCTTGTCTGTATGAGTCATGAGAAGGTTTCTTATTCATAATTGCGGTCGAGATGACAGGTTCCCACACAAGCATTGGCACGCATGAACAAATTTGCGCCCGATGACACCTGACATGTGGCCCATCTCGGCTATCACATTGAATTTGAATCCCTGACTGACTTATGCTCTTGCATCAAATTCAATAGTGCAGATCTTTATAAGCTTTGAGCAGACGTCATTTTATTAATCAATTTATCATTTTTAACCCCACTATGCGGGGTGATATCTTTATACTAACATATGAATGTATACAAGTATTGGCAGCAAAACTTCGTACTTGAGTGGATTTTTCAGGCAAAATCTCTTATCATGACAAGGTTGGACAAAAGCAACTGCAAGGTAGCAGCATACGATCCAAGCACAGACGCACCACATCACTATCAAGAAGCACTCAAGTATTTTCCTAAGGTTTGTTCTTCAAACAAATCTTAAGAAAAGGGGGTAATTGTGAGTGCCAAAAATCTTATATTATCTCTTCCTCCTTCTCTCTCATTTCTCTCATATGTGCACTATCTCATGTGCGCACTATCTCTTCCTCCTCTCTCATTTCTCTCATGTGCGCACTTCCCCTCCTCCTTCTCTTTTATTCCAAATGTTGTACGCTTGGCTAACCCCTAGCAGCACGCACCTCCTTCTTTGCTTCTCCTCCTACCCTATCTACTTCTTCCTTTTTTATGTTCACCTTGGTCTTGGATAAGATCAATGTGTCCACGTGGAAGACTTCATCAACACATGGCAAAATAAGGTGTATCTTCTTGGACACATGGCGAACTGTGATGAATCTTCATCGACACGTGGCGAATCTTCATCGACATGTGGCGAATCTCTCCACACGTGGCAGACAATATTGACACATGGCGGAGTCAAATGATGAAGCACACACCTTACTAATATGGACAACTGTGTAATCCAATCGTTTTTCTTTCCTTTATAAACAGAAAACTAGGAAAGAGAAATGGAACTCTGGGTCATTGGACTTCGGACTTTGGCTGATCATTTCTTCTGTAACCTAAGAGAAAGGGACTTTTGGGCTTCTTCCCAAATTCTACTTTCTGGATCTTC
>JAJJMC010025652.1:4212084-4306780 GCA_023531435.1 Papaver californicum
GGTTTTCTTCTCCTATAAAAGAACAACTTGTCTAAGGTTTTTCTTTACCCCAGTCGCAGCCACTGTCCTGACGATTTTTCCCCTCTTCCTGCTTTGATTTGCGCACTAGTTTACTTTTCTTTACTTTCATCTACTGTTAAGTTCACAACGGGCCAACGAGCTTTGCTAGCTGGGTTGGTATCAGGTGATTTTATCCTGAATTCAAGTTTGTCGCTTAAAGGGTATAGCAGCATCTTCTTGAAGGTGTACCTGGCAAATATTGAGTTAAGGGCAGTCTGTTGAACAGGCGACTTCACCTCTTTGTTTGAGTGTGTGTGCAGTGTAATTCTAACCCTCCCTTAATCATCTACAAGTTCTCTGTGTTTGTGTTTTTCTGTTACAGGAAGGTACTTTTCCAACATAATGTATACATTAACAACAGCATCCCCTGCAAAAACATAATAAATATTTGAGTTAAGCATCAGATGGATTAACTATCTTTTAATTAGGACACAAAGCTCACCTGGACCTGCAGTGTTTCCACCAACAGCCTCCATAACCTGACTGAAAAAGGTTGCCACCGACTGCAGAGAAAATGTAGGATAAGCATTGCAATGAATTAGCAATGAGGGCATTGATTAAATGGTTATATATATAGGGTGCACTTTAAATTTCATAGACGGTACACAGATGACTTCAGTATTGGGTAAGAAAGTAAAGAAGTCCTGATTTATCTTTTTTTTTATTTTATTTGAATAAAGTTAACAAATTGACAATAATATTATACAAAGTCAGCTCTGTAAAAACATTTGTGTGAATAAAATAACTGAATGTTAATGCTAAATAAACGATACAATAGGAACCAAAATATTGTAACCTGCACATTAGCCATAGGAGAAAGGCCACCAACATAAAATTCCAAGCTTAGCTGGCATCATGTGGAGGGTTCCAAGCTGTAATTGAACACAAAATTCCATTCGCGCAACCGAATTATAATAAATCTAAACCTTTGCTATGTAAGAAAAAAACATATAAACGACATACCATTCCAGGCGGTGGGGGCAGCATGTTTGGTAACACATTAGGAATAGTTGCAGGAGGCCCACCTGCAGTAGCTAATTGAGTTAAATTGGTGTATGAAAACTCATAGATCATGTCATTGTCCTATATTCCTAAATTCCAGTTATACTGTTGGACTACACGACACAAGAACCTCAGCTTAACTTTACTCATTCACCTAACCTGTCATAGTAAGGTTTAAAGAGAAGAAAAGGATGCATCATTTGTAAGTATAACACTACCAAAAAAGGCAATAGTTGCCGGTTGAAGACGAACAAGATCCATCGGACCAGTGCACCGATTCCTTCTTGTACATAAAAGCTACAGTAGTCACAGCTCACAGCTCATACCCATTGGCAGCACAGTGGGACAAGTAGCCCAACATTGCCTTCTTACAACAACAAATAGACACAAAAACAAAGAAACAACCACCAAAAACAAGAAAACAACCAAAAAATGGTTCTCAGTCTCGGAATAAATTGACTAAATAAATAATAATAACAAGTGATATACTTATTCAATGCTTAAATGCTCATTTTTCAAGCTTAATTAAAGTAAAAAAAAATACATATGAACAGCATTTAGATCTAGCAAAATAAGAGTGTAAGAATATGTACCCGGAGCAACACCATCTAACGAAGGAGGTCCCATATCAAAGCCGCTCCGCCGTTTACTACCATCACATGGGTCATAAAATAACAAAAATTCAACTTAACACCTTAAATCAGAACTAAAAAACTAACGAATTATATACAGTCAGCATATAACTAACCTTATAGAACGCGAGCGAGATCGAGATGGCGATACATTGTCATATTTATCCTTTGAACGATCGAGACCTGTGCCTATGTCTTCCTTCTCTATCATAATCTCTACGTCTTTCAATAAACAAATAAATCACATATTAATAATCAGTGCAAGAACTAAAATCTAAAAGAATAACTTAAATATTTAGCGTTTTTGAAGGCTACCAAAAACTAATTAGGGGCGACTAATAAAATAAAACAAGGTCATTTTGAAGTAATCTCAAATACATCCCTTATCCATCTATTTTCTATAATGGCTAATCTACCCTTGCTTAATTAGTGTTAACTTTGATTAATTAGTTGATTAATTTGGTTATTAGAAAATTATTTGAGTTAGTTTTGCATCAGTAATCGAGAGTGTTTTAGATTGATTTTTCGAGTTTTAGTTTTATACAATCGGTAGGCTCGTGATTTTTATTCCTACCGATTGTACAATCGGTAGTTTAATGGAGTACTTAAACTACCAATTATAGGTGTCGCCCCAAATTGACTTTCTCAAAACCTTCCAAAATCGATAACTTTTCATCTTTCACAATCGGTAGGGATTGAAAATTTGTATCTACCGATTGTAAACATATAATAAATTAAACTTCAAAATTTTAAACTTTGTAATCGGTAGTTTAAAGATCAATTTTATCTACCGATTATAATGGTTTTGTTATCAAGGACTTTTCTTGATACAATCGATAGTTAGTGAACATAAATAACTACCGATTGTATGTAACCGGTAGTTTAGAAACATTATTATCTACCGATTATGTCAATTTTACTTAACATCTATCATTTCATTGAATCGAAAAGGCTTACATCGTGTAACATTAAAGGAAATGAAATATAATAAATCAGCAGATTACACTGAAACACTTAAGCAAACCTATTATCAAACCTTCAACGGGGCGTACGACGACCAGGACGACGTTCTTCACTTCTTGGGAGAATAATCAACACAAAAGGATTGTATTCTTCCGTCACCCTTAGGATCTCGAAATGAGGTTGGTACCTGAAATCTGAACGTTTCCATCTTCTCCATTCCTCCAGAGATCTGGTAACAACTTCATCATCAGCTTCATTCCTAATTCTTCTTTCATTCACCTTAGCGATTAAAGAAGAAAATTCTAGTACTTCCTTTGTGATTCCATATATCGACAAAAAAGGTATGCTCTGTTCCGGTTATTGGGGTTAGAGGTTTCATTACAAAAGTTAGCATGAATATGTTCTAACAATTCCATGCTCATTGAACCATTCATCCGACGTTCATGACCCCTTGCTGGATAATGTAATATTATGTTTCGACATAGGGATAAATCTTCCTCTAGGGTAAAACTCTCTGCATTAAGTCTAAAATTTTCGTAACCCGACATTAAATGAAAACAAGAGATTAGAGATTTTCACTGAAATGTAAAAGATGTGGATTTGAAATGGGAATGATAAATATAAATTCATTTATTTGTAGGTGTATCAGAATACAAATTATAGTCGTTCATCAACGGTAAAAAAAACGGTAACAAAATTGGAATTCGAGATTTTTAAAAAAAATTCAACATTTTGTACAATCACAATCGGTAGTTTAAAAAATATTAAACTACCGATTATGATTAGTAGCCCCAGATTGGAATTCGAGATTTTTTAAAAAATTTCAACATTTTGTACAAACACAATTGGTAGTTTAAAAAAATCTTAAACTACCGATTATGTTTAGTAGCCCCAAATTGGAAATCGAGATTTTTTAAAAAAATTCAACATTTTGTACAAACAGAAGCGGTAGTTTAAAAAATTCTTAAACTACCGATTATGATTAGTAGCCCCAAATTGGAAATCAAGATTTTTTAAAAAAATTCAACATTTTGTACAAACAGAAGCGGTAGTTTAAAAAATTCTTAAACTACCGATTATGATAAGTAGCCCCAAATTGGAAATCGAGATTTTTTAAAAAAATTCAACATTTTGTACAAACACAATCGGTAGTTTAAAAAATTCTTAAACTACCGATTATGTTTAGTAGCCCCAAATTGGAAATCGAGATTTTTTTAAAAATTTCAACATTTTGTACAATCACAATCGGTAGTTTAAAAAAATCTTAAACTACCGATTATGATTAGTAGCCCCAAATTGGAAATCAAGATTTTTTAACAAATTTCAATATTTTGTACAAATACAATTGGTAGTTTAAAAAAATCTTAAACTACCGATTATGATTAGTAGCCCCAAATTGGAAATCGAGATTTTTTAAAAAATTTCAGCATTTTGTACAAACACAATCGGTAGTTTAAAAAAATCTTAAACTACCGATTATGATTAGTAGCCCCAAATTGGAAATCGAGATTTTTTTAAAAAATTCAACATTTTGTAAAATCACAATCGGTAGTTTAAAAAAATCTTAAACTACCGATTATGATTAGTAGCCCCAAATTGAAAATCGAGATTTTTTAAAAAAATTCAACATTTTGTACAATCACAATCGGTATTTTACAAAATATTAAACTACTGATGATAATTAGTAGCCCCAAATCGGAAATCGAGATTTTTTAAAAAAAATTAACATTTTGTACAATCACAATCTGTAGTTTAAAAAAATGTTAAACTACCGATTATGATTAGTAGTTCCAAATTGAAAATCGAAATTTTTGGAAAACTCCTGGACACTAACAATCGGTAGCTTAAAATTTGTACAAACTACCGATTATGATTAGTAGCCCCAAATTGGAAATCCAAATTTTTGAAAACTCCTGGACACTCACAATCGGTAGTTAAAATTTTGTACAAACGATCGTCGTTGAATGTACATAATCGGTAGTTTAAGTAATTCTTAAACTACCGATTACTGATGAATTTACTCAATCGGTAGTTTGTTCAAACCCGCTAACTACCTATTGTACATGTAAATTTGAAGAACATAACTTGTTAAAAATAAATCAATGGCAAATCAAATGATAACTAAAAGAAGTATATATAATCATCTCAAATCGGAAACCTTCAAACCAGAAATGTTAAACACTAAAATAATATCCTTCAATTTAACGATTACAACCTAATTCCTAACTTTTTTTGGTTTTAGGAAGAGGAGCACGAGTAACAGAGGCTTCAGATTCATTGGCTGGAGGAGCAGGGACATTGGCTCGAGGAGCAGCACTCGTTGAACCGCGAGAACGTTTATTCTTCTTAGAAGTTACATTCCTCGTCGCGGTCGTGATCGTACATGTATCTCCGAACTGGAGAGCATAAGCTTCGTTATCAAGGTTTTCAAGAAGGTATTTATCTCCCGTATTGAGGCATGAACCTACCTTGTTCGACAGAAATGCAATCCTCTTCTTCTGTTTTTAGGCAATAACAATCAAACGATTATTATCTATAATATTGACCTGTAAAACTGAAATCAAAAGGAAATAACATTACGTACCATCCTTGCTAAGGCCGACGGGTTGCATTTGAAGATGGATCTATATTCCTGCACCCTGGTGCTCTTTCCTTTGTCTTCACGGGTCACTTTAAGATGAGAATGCTCTCGGTACCATACCATATAGGCTGAGGTTATCTCATCACCTCGGTTTACAGGTCTCCCCTCGTCGATCATGTAATGCATTTTGTTGTTCCAATCTTCAACAGATGGGTTGGGCGTGTAAACAACTTGGATCGTGTCCTTACCACAAACACTATTTAGGAACGTCCAATTTGAACTTCCTGTGGATGTGAGGCCTAGGTTCTACTTGGACATAACCCATTTGATGTAGGACCCTAGAGGCATTGTAGATGGCATATCCTGTTGTATGCCACAAGGGTCCAAAGTACATGGCCAACTCAGACCTTCGAGGTATAGTACGATCAGCTAGCTCTTCCCTGTAGGGATCAAAACATACATCTTGGGCCGCCATGGAGTCTAGGTTCCTCCTCAAATCAATCAACTCCTGCTCCTTGAACCTTGAATGGTAGCCCGAAAAGATGTATTTTTGGCCTCGGGTTGTGCCTCTCTCCCAATCCGGCTTCTGTCTTGCCAACTCCAGGGAGGGAAAGTGATCGTAGATCCAAGCCTAATGAACATATCAAACCAAGTATGAGAAAATTGAAAGAGAAAAAGAAGAAAGAATAAATAGCAATCAGACCATCAATGGAGTTACTAAAATACCTGCAATAAGCTCACTTTCCCGACTATTTGGCTAGTCTCCTCCCGGGATGCCTTCGTCATCTCTTCCATCAAAAACGCAAGACAAGCAGTGCCCCACGAATAGTCTTGAACTTTCTCGATGGGATCCAGAAGTTGTCGCAGGTTGGCGTCAACCCGGTTGCCACTGGCATTGGGGAAAATTACACATCCCAAAACGCACAGAAGATATGCAGTGGCTGCGACTCTGACCTGGTCATCGCTGAACTCTGGGTTGGCCTTCTCTTTTTCCAAGGTGCCTCTGAACCTTTCCATCAGATGAACCATACTAAATTGCCTGGTTCTGTATCTTGCGCACCGGTCAAACTCTTGGTTGGTGGTCTCTCGATCCCAGCCAAAGCACTTCACGGTCAAAACATAAAGCTGGTCCCAACTTAACTTCTTCACATAATCAAACTTGACCGTCGTACCATGGTCGGTCAGACCTAGAATCTGCACCACATCATCGGGTGTGATGGTCATCTCTCCCCACGGCATGTGGAAAGTATCGGTCTCTGGATAATACCTTTCCATGAATGTCGATATCGACACCAGGTCGTGCTTCAACATGGAGTTTAGGCGGCCGTAGATAGCCCCGAGTGCTCTATAATTTGCTGGAACCGAACACACTCACCTTTCAACGGCCAGTCGTTCATCTTGTATGGTGCGGCCGTAGGTTTTAGTAGACGGACCGCATTAAATTGGTCCTAATATAGACGATGAATTAAAAAACAATTAGAATAAAAGTTAACACTTCTATTTGGTGGACCAAATATGTTAAGAACGGTGTTTAATAATTATTACCTCGGTAGAGTAGATTTCCTTGGCCCAAGAATCCTTGTAGCCAAACAATAGACGTCCTCCGTCTCTTGGGAGCCCCGGGATTTGACCTTCTCGTAGACCCTTAATCTTCAGAGAGTCGGGGACCTTGTGCCCTCGTCTCTTCCTTGGTTGTTTCTTTGTACCACTTTCTTTTTTTTCTTCTGTAGAATTTGGTCCACCTCCTTCGAAGTGTTGAGCTTAAGGAGCACTTGGTCCTCCTTCTTCGTTTTGGCTAGCGCTCCTTTGTCGTCTAGCACAAGCGGTAACCTTCTTACCGCCTCCACAACGAGGCCCCGATAGAATTGTATCGTGGGCTTGCTTTGATCGCCTTTCCCTTTTTTGATACAAGATAAAGAACAATTATTTCAGTACATAAAACGGTAGACAAAGTAAGTTGAACTCAACATATTATTAACAATCGGTAGTCAAAAAAACAACTTAATTACCGATTGTGTATAATCGGTAGTACAAAAAACAACTTAACTACCGATTGTTCACAATCGGTAGCTCGGGCTCTATATTAACTACCGATTGTGCACAAAAAAAATACGAACACAAAAGTCTATGGACACACACACAATCTGTAGTTATATAAAAAATTTAACTACCGATTATCACTAAATTTGGATCCAGTAGAATAATCGGTAGTTTAGGTGTAAAAATAACTACCGATTGTGATCGATGTTTTTGAGGATTACTAACTAGCACAATCGGAGGTTTAACACTAAACGAAACTACCGATTATCACTACTTTTGCATCCAGTAGAATAATCGGTAGTTTATGTCTAAATCTAACTACCGATTGTGATGGGTGTTTTTGAGGTTCACTGAACACTCACAATCGGTAGTTTAAGCCTATACAAAACTACCGATTATTGCAAAAATTTTATACAGAAGAACAATCGGTAGTTTTAACCTAAAGATAACTACCGATTGTGCATGATCTTCATGAGCAGTGAAGAACACTGCCACAATCGGTAGTTTAATACAACCACGAAACTACCGATTGTGCTACTGCACCTAAAACCCTTGGTATTCTACTCACTAATTCAAGCGATTTAAGCAATATAAACACAAATTATGGTAAACCCTTAACCTTATTGGAGCCATCAACTGCTGGAGAGGCAGATTTTCGTATTCGGACTCCGTGTCTACTTCATCCTCATCGCGTTCATCGCTTTGTTCTTGAACAATTTCTCGATCTCTTACTAATTCGTTAAAATGCGACCAATCTGTATTAGGAGGTTGACGACTTGTTTGCTTTTGTTGAGGCATCTTTGGATTGTAGTAAGTACAATTAATTGGTTTACAATTATACGATGAATTGGTTTACGATTAATCGGTTGAAGATGAGAAGAAAATGGTGAAAAATTGGTAGTTTTAAAATTGAAAGGAAAAGAAGAGAATCGGAAGTTTGAATGGTGAAAGTGTGAAATAGATTTAGATTTTATAAATGAAAGGTGTTTTGATAATAATTAGATTAATTAAAGGTTTTATGATAATTTTACATACCCTAAGTTACCCCTTAGTTTTTTTTATTAGATGGTTTTAAAAAAATAGCCCCTAAATAATTTTTGTTAGCCCTCAAATTCGGCTTAAATAATGGTATTGTCATAACATTACCTGTCATGGTGTCTCCTACTCCTTTGATGTAATCACCCTCGTCTCTATCCCTTCCGCGATCTCTCCTATCACTCCGAACTCTATGTTGATCCCTATGAGAAGAACGTTCATGGTGATCTTTATCCCCACGGTCTCTCTCCCTTTCCCCATCCCCTTTCTTATCCATATCCCTCCCTCTGTCACCATCCCTCTCTCTTTCTCTACTTCTTGTTGAACCTCTTTGACGAGAATCATTCTGAATAGAACCACCATCATTACCATTGCATCCTCCTTTTCACCATTACCTTCCATTCCTCAAAATCCCTCTTCTCCCACTCAATTTTTTTTTTGAATCCTAGGGCTTGAGAATTTTAATCCCACGTCTATATATATATATATCCAAAATATACGTTCACTTTAGTACGCGTATATTTATTAATATAATACGCGTATTTTATTAATATAATACGCGCATTTATTTACCGCCTAAAACATTAAACAGGGCTTAAGATTAGAAAAACAGGCCCAAAATAAACTCAGAAAGCTCAAAAGGATCATTATACTTCTAGCGAGATTCCCCCTTTCTGATGAACAAAGAGATTCTTTCTTTTCTTCCTCCTTGGACAGAAAACAAAAGCTAGGGTTTACGGAAGAACGAGAGGGAAGGGTTTGATTGAAGAGAATTTTTAATCATGGATGGTGTTCTAGCTAGTGCTTCAGAGATAACTGATCAAAGACAAAAGATTGAACAGTATAAGCAAATTCTATCAACAATTCTTTCATCTAATGATGTTGTACAAGCTAATAAGTTCATTGATCACAGTTCAGTATACACAATCTTTCTTTTTTTAGTTCGTTTCATCTTTTAATAACTCACATCGGGATTTTTCTTGTTTTTGTATTTATTAATTTATTACTTTATTAATTTTACTTGTTGTTTGTTTCCAGTGGTGTCGGATGATGTTCCATTAGTGGTGTCGAGACAGTTATTACAAACATTTGCTCAAGATTTGGGGAGGTTTGAACCTGAAGCTCAAAAAGAGATTGCTCTTAATTTTCTTACTCAGATTCAATCTCGTTCTGTCTCTTTTGAAGAACAGGTATTTGGTTCTACACTTGTTCTTATTATTCCCAAATTAGGTGTTGTTGATTTCGTTAGTACTCTTGAACTGTTAGTTATGCTTATCGGCTTCACATATGTATGCGGTTTTTATATAACTCTTTGGCATTGTTGCGGAACTTTATCTTACACGTGTGTCATGTGTGTTTGTAGGTTTTGATCATTAGAGAAAAACTTGCTGAGTTGTATGAAGCTGAGCAGGAATGGTCAAAGGCAGCACGTATGCTTAGTGGAATTGACTTGGACTCGAGTATCAGGTTTGTGTATTGGATTTCCCAGTTGGTTGTTTACTCTGGTAGGTATTTTTTTTAAATGGAACTCATTGATCTAATCGTAAGTAACTTTTTCAGATTGCTTGATGAACCTTATAAGCTGTCCAAGTGTGTCAAAATTGCTAGCCTCTACCTTGAGGTACTTCCACAACTTCTTCATATAACTACTACGTTTTTATGGAGGATATGACCCTAGTTTAGGTGCAGAGATTTAGCATGTGAATAGGTTGTCTTCTTCCACCTTTACATGTGTTTCACCTAAAGTGACCTTATAAGCAGCGTCTTCGTGATCTTTGGCAATGTAAATAGTTGCAAGAAGCTAGCTTGTTTTGAGTTGATTTTGTAGGTTTATATGAGATGGTCATTAAATGTACATCTGAGTTTTCCTGCCGTTTAATAGACGTTATCACAGATGCAGATTTGTTGAACTCTGAAAATAATTAGCCCTATATGTTCCTTGTTGACGCGAATCATTTTTCAGTTATGTTACACCTTTGTCTTGACTTCGTTTGGCAGGACGATGATGCAGTAAATGCAGAAGCTTTTACTAATAAAGCTTCTTTCCTGGTTAACAATAGTAAACAAGAAGTTCTTGTTTTACAATATAAGGTAATAATAGTTTTCTTCATTGTTTCAAAAAAGAATAGTCTTCTTCAATTTTTGTGAAAAGTCTGATAGTAGTTGGAGAAGTAACTATATATACTTTATTGATTTTTGAATTTTATGTTGTTAGGTTTGTGCTGCAAGAATATTGGATTTGAAAAGGAAGTTCTTGGATGCTGCGTTAAAATATTATGAAATTTCCCAAATAGAGAAGCGACAAATTGGAGATGAGTATGTAGTTGAATATCCTTTTTTCTTATTTGGAAAGAAAACAGACAGATTATACTTTGTTTAGTCGAAGAATAAGATTAATAAACTCTTATAATTACAATGGAGTCTCCAGTCAAACTCACAGTAGTTCAGTATTTATGACTTAATAGATATGTTAAAGTCTCAAAAAGTTATTTATACGTTTTCATGTTAGAAATGTACATGCCATGATTTTAAGATTTTCTAGTATTCTATGTCGAGTTCCAGTCATGACCAACCATTGTCTGGAAAGACTTGTATCTTCGAATACATTTTGCTAGCTTTGGTGTTATCATGCAAATATGCAATTCTTCTTTTCGGAACAAGTATTAGTTTTTAGAGAGGTAGAAAGTAACTAGGCAACTTCGATAATCAGGTGGATTGATGAGGAAGCACTGAAGCAAGCTCTAACAGCTGCTGTGACATGTACAATTTTGGCTCCTGCTGGCCCCCAACGTTCTCGAGTTCTTGCCAATTTTTATAAGGTAACCAGACTCATGTAGATCTAAAGCTCTAATTTTGCTGATAGTGCCTCACCTTATGCTGATTATTTGGGTTCACCTTACTAGGACGAGCGCTGCTCAAAGTTGAAGATTTATCCAATATTAGAAAAGGTTCGTCATTAAAACTTTTAACTTGTTGTCTCCTTTAGAAGTGTAAATCCTAAACTTTGCTTATCTCTGTAGCATAACATTACAACTACAACTGTACTAATACCCTTAATCTTCTTTCCCGTATTTGCCAGGTTTATCTGGAGAGAATCTTGAGAAAACCTGAAATTGATTCATTTGCTGAAGAACTAAAAGAGCATCAGGTTAAGTTGTTTTCCCTCAAACTGTTACTATTTTCTTACTTCGCTTCATTACTTGCTGCTCGCTTGAAGAAATCAGTCTATCAAACATCAGTGGTCAACCTTCGCTTGGGCCCCTGGGGTGGTTGGCACCCTGGGTAACGTTCTCGTCTATGGTATTGGCCTTGCTTAGGGTATGGGAAGTGTTCTCAGGCTACGGCCTTGTCTTTGCTTGGGGTATGGGCAGTGATGAGTTGTCCCATCTTCTAGCGCAGTTAATGCACCAAAAGAACTTTTTTGTATAAACTATTTAACAGCTCTTGTTCTATGTGTGGTACCAGAAAGCTCTTTTGCCCGATAACTTTACTGTTCTGGATCGAGCAATGATTGAGCATAATCTTCTGAGTGCAAGCAAGCTTTACACAAACATAAGGTTAGACTTTTAGGCTGTAGCATTTATTCTTTTGTTCTTTCTTCCTCTTACACTGACTGTGAGAAGTGAATAGACTGTTGTTTACTGATCAACTGTGATTTTCCTCTCTTTTCTGATGTAGCTTTGAGGAATTAGGAGCTTTGCTGGGAATTGCTCCTCCAAAGGTATGGAGTTTGTTGGTGTTGCCATTATGTAGTTTCAGTTTTATATTTTTAGATCAGTAGAAAAGGTATTATGTTCTTTATTAGAAGGGTAGTACAACTGTCTTCTCGTTGTATGGTTATTGTTAAGACTCCTGGAAGCTCAATTTGAGTCCTTAGTTGTCCTCACCAATAGTTGTGTTATATTACCAGTCAATAACACAACCAAGGCCAGTTTTTGACTGCTTTTCATTTGTGCCAATGTCTTATTCTTCCCTTTCTTTTCATTTTTCTTGGTTACTCTTGTTGTTTATACTGAAAAAGCAATTCAGTTATATAGAGATTAACTAAACCTTTCATCCATTGTTCTTTTGCAGGCTGAGAAGATCGCTTCAAAAATGATTTACGAAGATAGGATGAAGGGATCTATCGATCAGGTACGAACTTCTTTTAATGATGATGCTAGATTGTCTTTTACCAGTATGAAATGTTAAGTGTGGACCTAGTTATCTTATGCCAAATTAGAGGCGTCTTCCTCCAGATAGTGACATACCAAAGAAAAGGTTACTGGACCAGAGAAATATCTTCGCAATCGGCATTTCAAGGAAAAGGATACTGGATTAAGAAAAACTCAGATCTGTGTAATCGATTTTTGCTCTGATGCAGCCGAATCAGTAACATGAAGAAATAACTCAATGACTGAAAATGCGTCATCTAGTTAAGCATGGCAAGCACACACATATATCCTGGAGGCTTAAGTTTGAAGTACCAAGTTTATATGGTGTAGTCATAACTATGAGATTTTCTGCAGTGTGGCTAGAAACATTTTGCTAACGCATTTTGTATTTCAGGTTGAGGCCTTTATACATTTTGACGACGACAAAGAGGAACTTCAACAGTGGGATCAGCAAGTAAGTTTCTTCTCGGTTGCTTCTGTAGGGAACATAGTTATGTACCATGATTTGAGATCTAGAAAACTAGTGTTAATCTTTCTTAAAAACTTTAAAGAAAAAGAACTAAAGGACTGCTCGAATTGAGACCCTAATTTTGGAAATTCAAAATTCTTGCTAACTTGTAACAGTATATCTTAATATATGTGATCTAACACAAGATTTATTATTGCAGATCGTGGGCCTTTGTCAAGCACTTAATGATGTTCTAGATACTATGTCAAGCACTTAATTTTGCAGATCGTGGGCCTCTGTCGTGGGCCCGGCGATTCCAGTCTAAACTGCTGCAGTTTATTGCACTGTTGTTGAAAAGACCGTGGATACAGTTAAACATGTTCTCAAGTTCAGATGATCAGATGGATATATTGTGTAGTTAAAAAAGAGAGTATAGCAAATCACTTTTTCTTGTAGAAAGGCTGGGTTTTGCCTTGACTCATCTTTTGGGCTGAACAGTTGAGGTAGACTACTTTTTTTACAAAGTCATTTAGATTCCTGTACCCAACAAGATGTTTAATTTTTTGAGTTGCCTGAAGGTTTTCTATTGTTGTATTCCCAAGTAAGATTTTCTTCTATTATATGCCTGAAATTTCTACTTGGACTGATGGGTTTATGAACAAATTATGGTCCAGAAGGCGTGTGAGATTACAAGAACTCCCCTGGAGCATAATTAATTATACTTCAGGAGCACTCTAATTGGATTCCTTTAGAAGGATGCAACTGCCAAATTTACACGCCTCTATATAAACTAGTATGAACGTGTTGGAATTTTGTACCAAAATTGCATTGGTAGTAATGCAGCACAAACATATTGCGCGTAACAGTAATATGTACCCAACCTTCCAGAATTAATATGTTTATAGCCATGCAACAAAAGGCAATCTGAGCTGGAATACCAGAATATACAGACAGCCGAAGAAATATTAAACTGCTTTCAGTTCAGAACATTATGATTATCCGAAAGCAGAAATCTCCAATTCACCTTTCAGATAACGCAATTCATCACTGATCTCTTTTACCTCTGAAGCATTAGAGCATATCCCTTCATCCAGAGTAGAGTATCCAGCTTGCCTCATCTGTGCAGTAAGTACTTTCAATAGCGTATAAATCTCTTTCTTAAGAGGATGCTTTTTATCTTTAACCATGAAAACATGAGGCTGGTTATT
The DNA here is from genome assembly GCA_023531435.1 of Papaver californicum. Taxonomy (NCBI): domain Eukaryota; kingdom Viridiplantae; phylum Streptophyta; class Magnoliopsida; order Ranunculales; family Papaveraceae; genus Papaver; species Papaver californicum. The sequence goes on from JAJJMC010025652.1 coordinate 4,226,208, forward strand.
TATGTCAATCCAACTCTCCCCGGGCTGCTTAACAACTCCTCTTTGTTTCATCAATTTTCTGAGTCTCCCAACTTCTGCCCATCTTCCAACCTCGGCATTCATATTTGAGAGGAGAACATAGGGACCGGAGTTATTTGGATCAAGCTGCAATAATTTCTCTGCCACGCCCTCACCGATCTCAATATTATGATGAACTTTACAAGCAGATAGCAAGGAACCCCAAATAACAGCATCAGCCTCGAGTGGCATAGATTCTATCAGTTCCCTTGCTTCATCGAGGCAACCAGCTCGACCTAGTAGATCAACCATACAAGTATAATGATCCTTCGATGGTACCAAATCATGCTCTTTTGTCATAGAATAAAAATACTTGCGTCCTTCTTCAACTAACCCAGTATGGCTGCATGCGCATAGAACTCCAATCATTGTGACATGATCTGGTGTTTCACCAGACATTAACATTCTCTTGAAAAGAACTAAAGCTTCATTTCCAGCCCCGTTTTGTGCGTAACCAAGAATCATCGCATTCCATGAAACCCTATCCCTACCCACCATGTTTTCAAATACTCGACGCCCTTCCTCAACTGATCCACATTTCGTGTACATATCCACAAGTGAATTACCCACAAAGATATCTGATTCTGGTCCCGCTTCAAACCTGAACCCATGTTTCAGAACATGAGTGTGAGCCTGCATGCCTAGCTTCAGATTAGCTAGGTTGGCGCACGCGTTGAGAACGTTTCCAAATGTGTAGTGGGTCGGCCAAATGGACTCTTTCTTCAAAAGGCAAAATAGTTTCAGTGCTTCTTCGTTCTCTTCATTCTGTGTGTAACCAGCAATTAATGCGTTCCAAGAAACTATATTCTTCTCTGTCATCTCCATAAACATCAACCTTGCAGCTTTAACGCTGACAGTTCTCGCATATCCACTAACCATGGATGTCTCAGAAACAACATTTCGAGTAGGCATGTTATCAAAAACCCATCTAGCTTCTCCAATTCTACCACACTTAGCATACATATCAACCAGTGCATTGTTTAATATAAGATCATCCCTAAACATGTCGCATTTAAAAACTCGAGCATGAATTTGCTGACCCTCTTTTATGGCCGACAATGTTGCACATGCACTAACTACACTGGCGACTGTAACTTCATCCGGCACAAATCCAAAATCCATCATCTTCACAAAAAACACTAGAGCTATATTAGCTGGACCATTTTGTTCATAACATGTTATCAAACTGTTCCAAGAAACTACATTTCTCATAACCATTCCATCAAAGGTTTTTTGAGCCCCAAAAACATTTCCACATTTAGAGTACATATCAATCAAAGCTGAACCCATGTAAACATCTGATGAATACGGTGATTTCATAATCGAACCATGTACTTGGGTTCCTGTATTTAAATTGGTTAATCCTGCACAGGCACTTAAAGCACTAGAATAAGAGTACTCATTCAATACAAAATCCTCCCTGTGCATCTGAACAAAAAATTCAATAGCTTCTTCGAAATGATCATGCTGAGCAAAACCAGACACCATTGAATTCCAAGAACACTGGTCTGGTTCAGGCGTCAAACAAAAGAGACGAGCCGCTTCATGGATAAAACCTGACTTAGCCAAACCACATATTATTGAATTCCATGAAAATGTGTTCTTATGTGGCATCCTATCAAACAGTTTCTGGGCGTCATTTAAACAGCCGCATTTTGCGTAAACATCAATTAGCCTGTTTTGGATGAATATTTCAGAAGCGAATCGGGTTTTTATAAGGCGTGCATGGACCCTAGAAGTATATCGTAAGGATTTGGCTTTCAGACAAGACTTTAAGAGGTTGGCAAAGATAGTTGAATCTGGAAGTGAAAGATCACCGACAATCCGTCGGACTGATCCATAGAATGCCATCCCATAGTCTTAGAAGATTCAGATTTGATACATATCTTACTCTAGTATCCTATGATTTAGAAAATGAAAAGTTAAAAAATTTCATCACTTCATCGCTATTGCTACTAAGAACCTTAGCTAGGTTCAAAATGCTGGTGTAAGTCAGAGACCCGCTTTGGATAAGGGGAAGTCTTTCATCTATGGGAGTATATCAGTTCCAATTTTACGTCAGACATTATGAGCCAAGAAGCAAGTGTAAACAAAGTGGAATTATTAAGTAAATAAATAAATTTACCCATTCAGCACATCTTTACAAATTACAAGAGCAGTATTTTCAACAGTCTTAGAAGCTGAAATGAGCTCGGAGAGGAAAGCCACTATTGCAACAATTTTCAAAGTATGATGTTTTAGAAGTATAGAGGATCATGTATCAAGCATTTCTAGTCAAGTTCTTCCTTCTACTTTTAGAGATTTCTTTCCGGGTTTAAATGCCGCAAACTGGAAACGAGCTTGAGTTTGGCCAACCATGTTAATATCCCTCCTGTGAGTATGGTGATCAGACTGAAAAGAAGAGCTTCGTCTCAAGACTTCAAGGAGGGAAGAAGAAGAAGAACCAGTTCTACTTGTTTCTGTAACTACTGTGCTTTGAATATTGCATTTGGTTTGGGAACCGCTGAACTTAGCTGATGCATTCCTTGGTGCTCGCTTTTCAAGCTCACCCTACAGATCACAAATTAAGGAAGTAAGTTGGTATATTATCAGAAGCAACATCCCAAATAATGAAATATAACAACCTGGTAATATCTCGAGCCCTACCAAAATAAGTTAATAGTCATTACAAAAGCTCACAAACTTAAGTCAGTCGAAGAGCAAAACAAAAGGATAAAAAGTCTAAGTGCTATTCGGACCAAGGCAAATTAAAGACTTCAAAAATGCTCTTGTCAAGGAATGCTATAAGGGATAATGCTTGAAAATATTCTGTAGAGGCAACAAGGTATTAACAAGAATTTAGATGAGTTGAGAACAGAACTGACAAAATCATTATTTAGTTTTTCTACTTAGTGCTGATATAATAGTTACCATGTCTAGGGAAACCTCCGAAGTTGAGATTCCACTCCTGCTATTGCTATCATCTCGTCCAAAGATGAAGGAGCGAACATTGCTCGAGACATGCTTACTGGATGCTGGTAGAGAGTTGCTTGATGCCCGACCCAAGAAAGAACACTGCAACACATGCCAATTAAGCTCTTTTTGGAACTAACTCTAACAAATACTGAGTGGTATATGCTGGCTTACCCTCGACGAACTGTTGCTGTTTCCTCCTGTAATAAACGCATCAAAGATAGCTGCACAGATTTGATACAACGTATATAAGAAACAGTAAGAAGTGAAAAGATCCCCTTTAAAACACAAATAGAATGAATGAGCCCTACATGATGGTTTTGCTTTCTTTTTGGTATCAGGTGCAGTGTTCAGCTTCCTTATAAGACCAAATACTTCTTTAGAGCTTTCATCCACTGCTGGCGGTAAAAGTGAGGAATCTTCTTCCTGCTCAAGATAGTATTGATAATCAAAGTAAGTAAAAAATCGGGGTGTGGGAGGGGGATTAAACCTCGGCAGCTGTTTATAATTATGGAACACCTGAAGCCAACAGAAATATCTAAGACAAAATTATGCTTTTGGGAACCCTATACTTCTACAAGTACCAAGAACTTACAGCTTTCTCGAGAAGGCGTTGCCGGACTATTTTCTGGTCTGTTTCCTCATCATCTGAAGATAAGAAAGCATCATCCTTATCTGTAAACATCTGTGGGATCATTTGCTTTGCTTTCTTCGAAATTACCCGCACAATATTTTTGGAAGATTGATGATCCACCAAGTCATTGGAAGAATCATCACCGGGCTCACCATCTTCCTCTTCTTCCTCTTCTTCGTCTTCGAGCATTGACGGCCCCTCCTGTTTCGCACCACATCTCAATCTTTGTAAAACATTGTCTGTTTCAGCTGCATCCTGTTGTTGAAGCCACATCTTATGAAGTTGATCGCGTTTTTCATTATCTACAGGCTTCTCCTCATACTCATATGCTATAAGATCCTTTAGCTCCTCATTCAATTCATTCTCTTCCTCATCTTCGTCGTCGTTGGATCTTGTCAAATCATCGTCACTATCATCTTCTTCTTCAGCCTCATCATCAAGAAAAGCTTTAACAGGGTCACCTTTTGTGTCCAAGTTCAAATCCATGTCATCCAATTTATGTAGATCTGGCTCAACATTCTCCTTATCACTTTCCTCTTCATCTGAAGAGCTGCAAGTAAATCGGCATGAATTAACCCTGTTTGGACTTAAGACCAGTATGGCTGAAGTTTCATAATGTATAAGAAAGTGTAGATTATACCACAGAAGATGCATAAATCATTTTTTTTCATTTGAATACCAGATTTTATGTTCCTAGGCATGGTGTCTCTCTAAAACATATAACATCCAGACAATCAATTCAGTTATGGATTTCCTAAACTTGAATGCAAACTATAGATGTGATAAGTAAAAACAAATTCGCTAGAGCTCTTGAGGTAACCACAAATATGTGTAGTTGTTACGGCTAGGAGAAACAGGAAAGAAAGACAATCCAAACACATACGTATCATTGGGTTGAGCAGCATCAAACTGCAACTCCATAGTTAGTAATGAAGGTGCAATAACTTCCTCAACAGGACTGTCGAGCTGACTGTCTGCGGGCGTATCTTCCTCATCTCTTGGTTGAGAACCTAATAAAATGTCCTGCAACAAAAATACAATTGAAATTGATATAATTCTTAGATTATATATGCACAAACCAAAATCAGCTGAGCCATGGTTAACATGGGAAAAAAAACCTGTTTTGTAATAGGGCATGCACTTTTAGATTCCTCGTCTTTTACATCTTCCACCTCTCTTGGTTGTAGACCTAACGAACCGTCCTGCAACAAAAAAAGATGTAGAGGAAAATAATACTATAATTCTTGGATTATCTATGCATAAACAAAAATCAGCTGAGGCACAATTAACATGGAAAAGAACCTGTGCCTCTTTTTGTGGAGTTACACATGCACTTTTAGATTCCTCGTCCAGAACCTGCAGCATGTATTAATTTAATGAATGCTTCAACATTGATCTACAGATTCGACACTCAGCTATTAGATCTTAGCCTAGCATTATAAATATACATGGCAAAATCTTGATTAACTCATAGCATCCTCAAATAATACATATGTCTGCAAACTGGCACCATACAATTGCTCTAAATAGTTTTTAACCTATAAACATACCAAAATTAGCGCTAGAACCCAGTGCATTCCTTTGTTCACTAGTATGTGCCACTTTATAACTACTAGATTGTACTTTGCAACATATCTAGATTAAGAAAGAGCGAACTCACCATGTTGGCAGCACTAGTTTCATGTTGGAATGAAGAAGATGCAGGGTCACTAAATGTATTTACATTAACAGCATCTAGATGATTACTCTTTTCGTATACCAAAGGCACATCTTTGTCCTGAAACTGAAAACACAAGCTCATCTCTGTTAAATCAAATAACATTATGAGCAATAAGCACACATGCACAGAATAGGGTAAATCTCAAACTACTAATTCATTTCAGAGGCTTACCTCTTCTAGGTGTTTCTTTTCACCTTTATCTGCACTTCGAGCATGCTTGGTGGAATAATCCATCTTATTTACCTCCAAAGAATCATTGGAATCGGCGTAGTAGATGTTCAAACTACTAGCTCTGCCACAATTAAACAAAAATTGGATTGATATATAATATAGAACGTTAATTCATTAAGAGTGCACAAGAAAATATGATATACTTTTTTGACACTTCGAGCTTTCTTTGACGGATCTTCGCCAAAATCAAAGATATGGGCTTCTGCACAATGAGCACGGGCTTGAATTCTGCATCTCTACTCTCTGGAAATAAATTTGTGCCACATAGCAACTTAATAGTTAGATTATTTTTAGTTATACTGACAAATTAACATGAAAGGGAGCCTTTTCTGTATCTATTTCAAGTTATCAGAGAAAATGTGGGCAATTAGACGGAAATGGATTTGCATATTATCCTAGTTCTATGACTATAGATTACATAACAAAAACTGTGTACCTCGTAACAATCTCTGAGTTTCAGCATGTAACTGTTCAAGACGAATCTTCCTTTCCTGTAAAACAAAAAACCCAAATTTCAGAACCACATTCAGTTAGCAAAACAGAAGAGGAACTTTTTGACAAGATAATACCTTCTCGAGCTGTCTCTTTGTGGGAGCAGGTGCTTTAGGTATCTCCTTATCAGCAACATCCTTTTCATTTTTCTTCTTCTTCTTTGGTTTATCTTTCGTCTCCTCAACTCCTTCTGATGAACTACGCCGTTTCTTTTCACACCTCTTTTCTGTCTTCACTATCCCCATTTCTGCCCGTAATTGATTTATCAAGTCACTTTCATTAACCACAAACTCCTCAGTAGCAGCATCTAAACTATCTCCAAACCCATCTTCAACAGCAATTGGATCCCCTCCTTGACCAAAATCTTCAGATCCCAAAACGGGCTGAATTAGATCCACCGACTCCATTGCATCTGGAGTTTTAGTTGAAACTCCTCCTTGACCAAAACCCTCAGGATCTACCGAGTCCATTAAGCCTAGGGTTTTATTTGAATCTCCTTCTTGATCGAAACCCTCGGATCCCAGAGCAGGTGGAAATGGATCTACCGAATCCATAGTGTCTAGAGTTTTAATTGAATCTCTTTCTCGGTGAAAACCCTCGAATCCCAGAACAGAAGGAGATGGATCTACAGGCTGAATGATATCTAGGTTTTCAGGTGAAGAGATATGAAATTTCATAGATGTACTTTTATCAATAGGTTGAGATGTAACTGATGCTGATTTCTTGAGACGTTTCAGCTTTGTCTGGCGAACTGGAGATGAATATTCTTCTTCAGTGGGCAAAAATGATTGATAATCGTCATCGCTATCCATTTCTGGTTTCAGGAAGAAAAAAAATGAAATTGAAGGATTAGGGTTTCGTTTTGATTTCTGTTTTGCTTGTGGGAGAGATAGAGATAGAAATAGAGGGGAAATAAAGGAATCTAGTGAGATCCAAATGAAATGAAAAATGGCGCCAACTGTTTTCGGATTTCGCCCAAAATGTTCCCGCCAGGTTTACTTTGGCTTTGCAATTTTCACAATACCGAACACCCGCCAAAAATTGTGGGTTTTGTTACCTTGTATCGTGCATACATGCTAGGGCAATGATTCATTATAATAGGAATAAACAATATTTGTTCCTAATATATTAGCGTGAGTATCTTTTTTATTTTATTGCATTAGAAACTGTTTTTTAATACATTCGACATAATGACACATATTCTGCTATCAAAGGTTATTTTTTTTGTAATACACAAAGATGACGGTATCTGGGGAATAAGCATCGGCTAACTCTGTGCCAGCAGCCGCGGTAAGACAGAGGATGCAAGCGTTATCCGGAATGATTGGGCGTAAAGCGTCTGTAGGTGGCTTTACATTATCAGATTTTGAATAACTCAATTAACTCACATACCTTTTCCAAAAAATTCTATTTTTTAAGAAAATAAATTTCTTAATTCTTTCAATTTAATTTAATTTAATTTCTAATTAGATAAACAATAAATATTATATTAGCATTACAGTATGCATGGCTCATACCTATCCCTCTTGAGCCAAAATAAATATTCAGATGGACATTTCGAGGTCGGGAATTTTACCATTACAATTTGATGAAGGATTATTTTGATTCTAAATATTTATATTGTGATCAAGATTTTCAATATCAATTATAAGTAGCAGCAACGTTGGTTCAAAAGATTATCACAGAGTTGTGTAAGGTACAAACTAAATTTTCCGTATGGAGCACGACATATTCGAAGACATAGTCCTGAACAAAAATTGATTATAAACCTTAGGTTTTATGTTATAAGTGTTCAGCAAATCCCATGATGATTACATTAGTATGGGTCCATGCAAATTTTTCAATGTTTTACGAAATAGTAATTAATCATTTTAGTCAAAGGTGATGCTGAAGGTACTGGACTTATTCTAGCGCAAAACAGTGCGAAGGGGGTTTTCCAAGAATATATAGTATTGATTGCATGCACTGGGTGTGGTAAGGATGTCCTACCGCTTGGGCCGATCAGCTTAAAGGTCATTACGTAAAACCAATTGTTATTTTGGAAGTTGTTTCTACTTATGATTGTTGGATATGACATTCTCTTCTCTTCCGGGTTCACAAAATGATGTCATATAAGTTTTGCACAAATCACTTATGTTTGAAGACCTGAAGTATGGAATTTCTCTCAAGAAAATTTCACAATCAACGACAATGACTACACTCATGTGTACTATCCGACAGATTAAATGTGTCTATTGTGGTCAACATTTATTCAAGACTACAATCAACCTGGTTGATCTCATATTTTTAAGTATTTTAACACGAAACAAATGGATTTAGGAAAGAATATTCAACAGGCATTTGGATTCTAAAAAAGAAGTTTATTATCGTTAGTGGGCCATATTGATCTTATGATCCTGTTGAAATGTATAGAGTTATACTCACATGGTCATTGAGGAATCCGACATGATACTTCTTAGACTAATTGTCCAGATGAAAATTTGAGGCCTGGTGTTGAACCATTATATAGGGGGACCTGCAATAAATTATAAAGCTACAAATAATAGAATTCAAGACTGAAATGTGTACCTGAGGTTGAAAAATTATCTTACTGAGTATATTTGGGTTGGTTATAGAGCCACAAATGGAACTATGTAGTGTTTAGTGTGATTTTTTAACAGTTAAATTGTTATTTTGTTTTACCTAGTTTAGTTTATCTAATATAAAATTTATTTAATGAATAAACTTCTTCGTTCGGAAAAGATAATTAAAGTCGACTTAAATTAATTACTAAATTTGATTTCAAGATAAAGCTAAAACTATTATATTTAACGTAAATTATTGTTAAATAAAATTTTAAAATTAAATTAAACCTGTTATATTTAACTTAAGTTTACTTTACAAATAGTTGAAACTAACTATTATATTTACTAATCACTTAAAACGTCAACTTCATCATCTTCATCAAAGTCGATAACGTTAATAAATTGTTGGTTTTGTTCTTCGTACATGCTTTTTTTATCTTGTTAAAATGTATTTGTCGTATACTATATTATTGTTCATTCACTTTTGAAGTGTATGCTAAATTGATTTTATATTTGTCCCAATTAGAGTAATGTTTTTCTTACGAAAGACGACTTATTTTTTAAATTCCTTTCCCACAAAAGTAAGATGAATTGTTATTTGTTTTTCAGTTGCACATTGGTTGTTCTATATGAACTCGCCCGTATCAAAAGCAACATTCTTTGTTGCGTCTTGAGTTTATTTTTTCTATCTTTTTGCATATTTTTGACGTATACCTTTAGATTTTACGATTTTAAGATTTTACTAGTATTGAGATTTTAATTTGAATTTAGAAAGAGATTACCAGTAGTTATGCAAGCATACATTTGTTGACCTGAGTTTGAATACTGTAAAGAAAATGGTGAATCGGCTTGTGATCCTTAAGAATTTAGTGTAGCAGGAGGGTCTGGGGATCCAGATGGCACTTGTGGTAGACGATTCCAATAAAGCTTGACTATACTTGTTCAACAAACTTTACTTGTAACAACTTTCGTATTTGAATATTTTGTCATGTTTTTTGTGTCAATCTTCTCTACACTTTCGTTCATGGCATTTGTAAAAAAAAATTTATAAAAGATCATGTCAAACTATAAATTAAAATTTCAAAAGTTTAATTTTTTTTGTAATTGCTCTTACCACATCAAGATCAGTTTCGTTGTTCATTTTGGATCAATTGGCTTGCATGATCGAAGCAACATATAAGGCCATTTCTTTATTAAATGTATGGAAATGACCTGACAACCATACGGGGTCACGTCTTCTGAGGTTTATTGTGTTTTATAAGAATTTGTATAAATTTTTATCAAAAGCTGAGACGTTGTATTTGAGCACCATGTTTAGTGTGTTTTTACAAAACTTTGTATAAATTTCTCTCAAAAGCTGAGACGTCGTTGTTGAGGACCATTAATATTATCTTGTGCAAAACGTACATACCTATGTAAATTGATTCATCATATTCTATAAGAAACTTTGATCCACAAACTTTAGTGTTACTCTGAGGAGGTTGGGAACTAGAACCTAAAGCCATTTTACAGGAAATTAACGTGAAATTAGTAAGATAAAATAATTTTATGTACAAATTGAAATGTAGAGAAGGTGCGAGTTAGTTTGTTTAAACTTTGATATATATAGGAGGTTCAAATAGATTTATTGGATGTTATACCAGTTAGCGGTAGAGAGAGGGCCAGGTGACAATATCTATATTGCTCGACAGAATCGTTGTCGTGATTCGCAAACCACTAAATTTGTTGGTTTACCAAGTGATTTTTCCAAAAATCTATCAATTCTCCATATGACTTTTCTTACGCGCCTGGAGCCTATGACACAAAACTGTTTCTCGCCTGGTCACTCACGATTATATATAAAAATACTAGCAGTATTGAACAGATATACGATTATAAAGGACCTGCCAACAGGATAAAGTGATATGCGTTTAAAAATCCTTAACATACATTAGAATAGGAAGGTTGCTAAGGGCTAACAGTTTCCATTTCCAACCACCCTTCAATCGTATGGATTGGTAACTAATTATCTCTAAAGTATATTGACCGGATCTAATGCTATTAAATTATTTGTTTACAAACCCTTAACCTATGTTCACACATAATATAATATGTCTTTTTTTTTTCTGGTTATGTATATAATTACACACAATATGCCAGGTGGTATTGAATATTAAGTAAAAAAACTTTGATAGCCATAAAACAATGGTTGGTTATTTAGTTACGAAGAATATTATAAATATTTTTATGAAAAAAAGGAGTTTAGAGATTTTCTTTTCTAGGTACAAAAAATAAAACTTTAAATATTGTTGATTGTATCTTAAGAAAGTACAAAATGATATATAGTTTAAAGATTTTTTTAAAATTGTTTAAGTTTTACGAGTGAAAACCCTAATCTCCTCTAATAATCATTTTGGCGTGGGAAACTCTACTGAATATATGTAATATTACGAGTTTTATTAACCAAAATTCGAATATGAATTAACTTGTAATGTATGAATGAATATCTCAATTTACTTAAACCATTCGGATTTGAATTTGATACTTTTTATCTGTAGAGAAAGGACGTCCCGTGGAAGGATTTCTTGGTTCACTTTAATATTATTTTTTTCCAACAATGATACAAGGGAACCGAATCTATGTAAAACAAAACAATCATCATCTGGATTTATTGAATTTGTAATGTATCTTTATTTTATTTTTATTTTGAAATAGGTTAAAACTATTAAGTATAGTTTGTTACATAAGTGGTATGATACAATTGTCACGTAACTGGGTAAGCCGTCATCCTATTATAGTTTAGTTTGCTAAAAATATAACTAGGAGGTTGTGAGCAGAAAACACAGGTTGTGGTTGTATTGGAATTTTTAAGCAATGCAATGGTTGTTTAATTTGTCCCTTTCATTACATATAATTGAATCTAAAAGTTTATATTTACATATCCGAATGAGAGGATGAGTTATTTTGTTTCTCTTTCAACATCCCTTTAGTTTGCTAAGATAATTTGTTTCTTTCTATATTGATTTCTTTGATGAAATTCTTGTAGCTGGATTCACCTCGATGATTTTTTTCTCCATTTTTGTTCCCCACCTAATTCCTTCTAAAATAGCATATACCTCCACTTCCTTCGTTGACTATTTTCACTAGCACTCCATCCTTACCTTCGTACATAAAGCAAATCAATTTCTTTGAACGAAAATAGATAACACTATGTTAGTTGTTGAATCTATGATGTTTATTTTAGTTGCTTTTGTATATGGCTTAGTCCGTTTGTTTTTCAGTTTGGATTGTTACTATATATGCTCAACATTTATTTATTTTTCTCTCTAATTCTAAAGTTATCGTTAAAAATTATTATATTTTTTCTGGAAAGTGTGCTTAAGATTTGGTCAGATTCATTTGGAATATTTCCACACCTAGCTTTTTCAAATGTGTTATACAGTAGTTTCACAAGTTAACTCATCTTTCATTATTTTCTGTGTCGTCCAACAGGGTTACAGTTCCAGTACCTGATCCGCTTTTGCATTGAGGGAAAGTTGATGTTTGGTGGAAAAGGTTGGCAGCAAACACAAACCAAATACTTTTAGGGAAGGGGCAACTAAATAGCGTGTGTCCTAAGGTTTTTCCTCATTGGTAGCACAAATTACATTATTTGGGAATGTCAATGAATCTTGCGATTGCTAAAGTTGTTCTGATGTTTCATAGGCATTCGTAGATGAAAATTTATGTCCATAGGTATATTTTTTATGCTCTAGAGCTTATACTAATGGGAGCTAGTCACTACCTCAAAACCTTTGATTTCCATATATAAAGACTAGTATCCCACCTGATAGAGTGTATAGCATTGCTTTTAAAAGTTATCATAACAATAATTATGACAGTTTTTTGACCATATATATGGACTGCAACCTAGGTATGATCCAAGATTTTATGTCAATATCTTTTAGTTGACTTACCATTGATATCTCACTATATTGTGGTTGTTGGGTAAGCAGTTGATGGATGGAATCCAGTCGTCCTCCTACATATCTGTTGTGTTTCCTCTGCCCACTTCTCATATGCAATGTTGGTTTATTTGATATATCCCTTTATGTAGGTATTATCATATCTGGCGTTGATTGTAGATGTGGTAATAATGTGTTTCAAACTCTCGAACCTGTGAAGATTGATTTTGGATTTAAAAACTAATTTTAAACTAGAAAATATACACAAAAGATGAAAAATAATATTCACAAATACTGAGTTATGGATTTCATCATTAACCACCTTTAGTTGGTTCCAAAAATAATAGTTTTACACAATTCTAGCTCAAATAAGTGACTCTAATTTTTCTGCCAAAGGTAGATTTTTAAAATATCAATTATAAATCACAAGCATGGCTCATCAAAAGCTCTAGGTCCCAGCATAAACCATCAAATAAAATCACAATCAATTAAAAAAAATCGTAATTTCAATTAAAAATAAATGCAAAAGTCATAAAATAATTATTAAAGGTTACCAATAATCATGGAAAAATGGCTTCCTCCTTGCCTCAGTTATGGAGTTTAGCTCATCTTGATCAAAACATCCTCAAAAAAATTGGTACATAGCTCAAAAAGTGCTTGAAAGATGAAAATAAGTTAAAAGTAATGTAAAAGAAAAATCTACAACATTTTATGGACGTTTTTGCAATAGAGCTTAAAGATAAACGTTGCAGATGTTAAGATATTTGTCGCAGATGTGTTGACGAAATCGTTGCAGCTGAAGATAAATGTTGCAAAGACGAAGATATACGTTGCAAATGGATGAAGAAATCGTGGCTGAGAGGTTAAAGAAACAAATTACTCCTTTGTTCTTCGTGTTCTTCATCAGCAACAACAACAAATTTTTCTGGATCTTTTTCTCGTGGTTCTGGCCTCTGCCAGCCCCCCTCAATTGATCTCTCATCGGTTCTTTATATACTAAAACCCATAATATCTTCAATTACTCCTCCAAATATCTTGACAATAAAAAAAAAATCTTGGGAATATTTTTTCCTCTCTCGGTTATTCGGTGATTTTTTTCGATTTGATTCCTTATCAAGCTTTGAGAATAATCTATTCTTGCTTTATCAAGCTTCGAAAATAATATCTTGAGGTTGTTTGTAAATCTTTTCGAGATACTTCACCTTTTAAAACAAATCCGAGAATATTTGTTTCTCTTTTAACACAACTAACAAGATTTCTTTTAATTCAAAGGTGCCAAATTTTGTTTAGATCCTACTAATAAGGCAAGAAGAAATATTCTTGTCTTAAAACCCTTTTTCAAACCCCAAAATACTCGTCACAGATTGATATTTCACCTTTGAAATTTTCTCGCCAAATTATCTTTTTGAAGCAATCGAGAAGGCGACCCTATCCAACTGGTGGATGCATTTAACACTTTGGGTGCCTTTATCAATTTAGTGGGTGCCTTTATAACTTTTTGAGCCGATTTTTTCACAATTATTTATTTCCTAAAAATACCTATAAATACATAAAATAACATAACTAATATGAAAATTGAGTAAAAGCAACATCAATATGAGACTAAATAAGACACATAAATGTATCCATCAATATCCAGGACCCTACCTTAGTTATTTTAAGATGTGCTGGTGTCTGTATTTGTTGAAATATTTTGCTCTAAGCAACTGAGCCCAAAGTGTGGCAAGATGTGATGTAGCAAGCTCTATGCTAATTTTTTTAGTTGGGCCAGGTTGTTTGTTTCTAAATCTTTGAACCATAATCCCCTTAAGTTTGTCGGTTTTGTTAGAGTAGACCAAGCCATTAGGTAAAGGCCTTTAAAACCTTACTTCTCCCCCACTAGAAATCTCGTTGGAGGAAGTGAGTTGGTTTCTTGTGCTCGTGGAATCATGAAACGTCTCATTGGGTATATGGGAAATGATGTGTTGTAGAAGTGGTAAAAAAAATTAGTTCACTCGGACTTCTTAAGATTTGATTTTAGACTTAAATTTAATTTTAACTAGCAAATATTTAAAAGATAATAACAATATTAAGAGAAACTGAGACTCAGGAGTCCACCATCAATCATATTCAAGTGATATTTATATTGGTTCTTAACAATTATAACTTTTTATTGACTATATTTTTCTGCCAAAGGTAAATTCTTAAAATATTAGATGTAAATCATAAGCATGGATGATAGACACCTTTATGTGTCTAATTTGTTCCGAATTTTTATAGTGTTGGAACTCAATTTTGTACTAATATTGTGTTTTTATGTATGTGTAGATGTTTTTAGGAAATAAACATTTTTGAAAAAAATCGTCTCGAAAAGTTATAAAGGCACCCAAAGTGTTAAAGGCATACATACTTCGGATTGGGACACCTAACTACTTCTCTTTCAAATTCAAACTTTTTGGCGGGAATTTTTATTCTTCTCGGATGAGAAGATTTCTGGGTTGATAATTTTGGAAAGATTCAAGGAGTTAAGGCAGGGATATTCTTTCCCTATCAAAAGAAAGTTCTATTCGACCAACATGGCATCAAACCAGACCCAATATCTCGGATAATAATTCAATTGGAGTTAAAAATAAAAAGCAAGAAAAATATCCTCGGGTTATTTGTGATATGTGGGTCAGTCGAGAATATTTTCTCAAGCTGTAATAAGGGAACAAAATAAAAGAGTTTAGTTGAGATGGAAACAATATTTGCCTAAAAAGAAACAAATCAGAGCCCGGAGCTGTTCGTGAGGAAGAAAGATATTCCGAGATTAAGCTTTTAATGGGGGGGGCCCCCCCCACGAAGAGAAGGAAGGAAAATCACTTCAGGGAATTCTTCTTTGCTGTTGTTGAAGAAAACGAAGAACAAAAGCTACGGCAACGATTTCTTCAACCTCTCAACAACGAATATCTTCAGCTTTGTAACATTTATCTTCAACCTTGCTTTGTAACAATGAGTCTGTAACACCTATAAATGTTGTAAACTCGCTGTCTTTTTTATTTTTTCTCCTTTTTCATCATTTGTAAACACTTTGAGCCATGAATCATTATTTTGAGCAAGTGATTAATATGAGGAGCTAAACCCCTTTGCTGAGGCGACGAAGGAAGCCATTGTTCCAAGAAAAGTGGTATATTTCTATTTTAATTGATTTTTGCAATTTCTTTTATGATTATTTGCTTTGATTAAAAAATGATTTAAGAATTTTTATTAAACAATTGTGATTTCTTTTGATAGAGCATGCTTAGCCTAGGGTTGTTGATGTTCTATACTTTCAATTTACAATTGTTACTTTGAAAATCTACTTTTGCAACATATTAGAATCACTTTAAAACGTAAAGAATTGCATGAATATTGATGAGATTGAATCACTTTAATTGGTTAATAGTGGAATCCTGAGTCTCAGTGCCTTTTTTCTTAATCTTGATACCAACTTTGTTTTGAGTTTTATAGTTGAATTATTAGAATTTGAATCTAAAAGTCACATCTTCACAAGTTCTGAAACAAACTCATTCTTACCACCATCTACAACCACATCAAATTTTGGCGCCGCCGACGCGGACTTGTCTTTAGGTTTAGAATTTGAGATTTATTTTTAGGTTTTTATTTATTTATTTAGTATTATTTTTACTTTGTTCTATTTTACGTTTCTTTAAGTATTTATCTTTTTGCTACAGGCTTTGAATTTTGGATTGAAAGGAAATTGAGTTAAAGATTTTGGTGATTAAAGACTTGGAGTTAAAAGTTAAAGCTAAAAGAACGGAAAAGAAGACAAATAATTTTATTTTTAGATTTTATTTGTTTCTCTTTTTAGGAAATTTTATTAGGAAATCTTTTATTATTTATGTAATTTTTCTTTTATTTTTGGACACTTTTGGACTTTATTTTGGGACTTTGGACATTATTATTATTTTTATACCCTACGGAAGGATAATTTATATATAAACCGCAACAAGGAAGGACGACATTTACGATATTGTCTCGGCCCCTCGGGTTCGTACACTGACACAGGAGCCGGTGGCCTGAGTCGACTATAACCGATTCATCCCCCGTCTGGTACGGAGGTAAGACTCGATCAACCCACGAATCCCCTGCAAGTGGGTTTATTGTATTCCTTCGTATGCATATATATTGAGGAACTGAATACAGATTTATTTTCTAGTAAAAGGCAAGGACTGGCCATATAAGATAAGGACTCGGATTTCATCACCGTTTCCTTCTTACCCGCCTTAGGAACACGTTATCTAACGCGAACCTAATCCTTAAAGTTTGACTAGAAAGAAGATCGATAGGGTATCAATCTTATTGGAAAATATTTTGGAAGGATTGTATTGGTTACTTTGTTAGCTCAACTCAAGGATCATGATGATTATTTTAAGTTGATTTGTACCGCCTTGTAACCCAAGGAAACGTTTGTCAGAGAGGTAGGATTATCCAAGCTCCATAGAGCTTATCTTGCTTCTTTTCGATTGACTTAATTTAATTCAGATTGATTCAAGAAGTTTGCTAAAAATGTAACTAATTGCCTTTTTGAAGAATAAAAGCTTGT
The DNA here is from genome assembly GCA_023531435.1 of Papaver californicum. NCBI lineage: Eukaryota > Viridiplantae > Streptophyta > Magnoliopsida > Ranunculales > Papaveraceae > Papaver > Papaver californicum. Next base: position 4,243,345 of record JAJJMC010025652.1, read on the forward strand.
CTAGAAACAATCTAAGTGGAGCCATCATGTTTTTTGTTTTATAAATTAGATAAGTTTGCTTGGTCGAGTCAGCCTTGCTTGTGTTTGTTTAAAATTCCCTTCCGACTAAGAGTTATTTTATTGCATGACAAGGCCGCCTAAAGCCTTGAGTGAGCGTGTCTGGAAAAGAGATTATATTGGTCGTTTGATCAGTGGCGATAATAGAACTCTGTCTTTGAAATTGAGAATTTTGGAAACCCTTCTTTTGAGAGCCATATTTTTGGAAACTTTAGTTTTGAGAATTTGTCTCTTAGTGAGGAAGTTATTCCTAGTTTTCCAGTTGTGCCAGAAATGACAACTTTAAAAGATTTGTTGAATCCCACTAGGACTTCTCATCCATTTTGCATCAAGTTAGCTGCAACTCAAGCAAACTATGAGTTAAAACTTGGGACCATACATATGCTCCCAATCTTCTTAGGAAAAGAAAATGAAAACCCCTACTTTCACATTAGGGAATTTGAAGAAATATGTAGTACCCTAAGAATTCACAACCTGTCTGATGAAGCTTTGAAACTTAGGTTGTTTCCTTTTTCCCTGAGAGACAAGGCCAAATTTTGGTTATATAGTTTGTCATCTGAATCCATCAAAACATATGAACATCTTACCGCTGCCTTTTTATCTAAACTTTTCCCTAGGCACAAAACATCATCTATTAGGCACGAGATTTCTACATTTGTGCAGCAAGAGGGAGAATCTTTGTATAGGTATTTGTAAAGGTTCAATGATTCATTGATACAATGTCCCCATCACAGTTTAGAAAAATTTATACTAGTCCAAATCCTTTATGAAGGGCTAGATTATCCAACGACGACCATGGTCGAGTCATTGTGTACAGGGAGTTTTGATAGTAAAACTGTTGATGAGGCAATGACATTTTTGAATAAAATTGTCGAAAAAACCCAGCAATGGGAATGTAGTAAGGAACCCTAGAGAAATTTTTTATTGAGCAGAGGTAATGTCAATAGGGTAGATGGAATTCTTGAATCAGATGTCAAAATTGCAGCTATAGCAAAAAGGTTAGAAGCTTTATAATTGAGTCAATCTAGTTGTGGAATAAATCCCAAGTCATTTTGGAAAGGACAGACTGTTGAAGATCAAGCCCATGCTCTTTACAATAACACTAGATATGATAACCATCAGAATTTTGACCATATTCAGAAACCTATAACCCTGGTTGGAGAAATCATCCAAACCTTTCTTGGTCTGAGGGACAAAATCAAGGTCAATATAGTAACCCTAAGGTTCCCCCAGGTTTTGGTTATACTAAGATCTTCTGGACCTGCACAATTTCGGAATCCGATAGATAAGACGATCATGAGTTTAGCAGAGTCTCTCGCCTTATTAACTCAGAGCACTACAAAATTTCAACAGACAATCAACCAAAGTTTACAAGAAAATCAAAAGATTGTTCAAGCTAACAGTTTGGATATTTCCAATTTAGAAACCCAGGTTGGTCAAATCGTTGAGTCTTTGAGAGATGGAGAAAAAGGCAAGTTCCCTGGTCAACCACAACCCAATCCTAGAAGAGTTCATGAAGTATCTTCTGGTGATAAATCATCAAATCCTGTGAATGCAATGAACCCTTAGGAATGGTAAAGTGGTAGACAACAAGGTAACCTTGCCCGATAGTGAACATGTTGTAGTTCACCCTTCTGATCTTATAGCTGAAGAGACTGATAAAGTCTCTAAAGAGTCCAATGTGGTTCCCGTTGAGCCCGATTTTGTGCCCAAAGCCTCATTCCCATAACTTCTAGTACCAACTATGAAGGAATCCAACTTTAGTGATATATTGGAGATTTTTAAGCAAGTCAACATCAATCTTCCTTTATTAGATGCAATTAGGCATATTCCTACTTATGCCAAATTCCTTAAGGATCTTTGTACGTGAAAGCGAAAGCTTAATGTACAGAAAAAAGTCTTTATAACTAGTTATGTGAGCTCAATTATCCAGAACAATACAACTTCTAAGTACAAAGACCCGGGTTCCTCTACCATTTATTGCCCAATAGGTAGCTACCATGTAGAGAAAACGTTACTTGATTTACGAGCTAGTGTGAACTTACTTCCGTACCATGTGTACCTCCAGCTACGACTTGGTGACTTAAAACCTACCCATATAACACTTCAGTTAGCTGATAGGTCTGTGAAAATTCCTTGTGGTATTGTCGAGGATGTTCTTATTGAGGTCGACAGGTTTATTTATCATGTAGATTTTGTTATCCTAGATACCCAACCTGTTCCTGAACCAGAAAACCAGATAGTTGTGATATTAGGTCGCCCGTTTTTAGCTACATCTAATGCGATCATTAACTGTCGAAATGGTATTATGAATTTATCTTTTGGTAATATGACTATTGAGCTGAATATTTTCAATATTAGTAAGCAACCCCCTAAGCTGGATGACACGTGCATTGAAGAGGTGAACATGATAGAAACATTAGTTTAAGAGTCATTACCAAACATCTTATCTGAAGATCCATTGGAGAGTTATATATCCCATTTTGGCTTAGATTTTGACGATGATAACACCATTGATCAAGTGAATGCTCTGTTATACTCTACCCCTGTGTTACATACTAATACATGGAAAGGTAAGTTCGAACCACTACCAGTTTCTAATTCTACCTTAATTTCTTCTTCAGAAGAGCCTTCTAAGTTGGACCTTAAACAACTACCAGAAACCCTGAAGTATGTGTTTTTAGGACCATCTGAGGCTTTGTTTTTGATTGTAGCACCCGACTTAGATAGTGATCAGGAAAGTATGTTAGTGACCGTGCAATTATAATTTTCTTTAATTATAAATTATATTTATTAACTCCAACCATAAATAATAATATTCTTTCCATACTCTTCATATATTTAATTCTCATCAATTTCTCCATGTAGATTTCTTACCTAACACTTTTATTTTCTTCATTATAAACAAAATATTTCCAAATATCCTTTTAATATCTTGTAAATGATGCTGACATAATTATCCATATTTGTGAATAAATGGGCTCCACACTTTTGACACACACCTTGGCATGTTTACCACACTCATATATCTAAATAATTGGATCAATAAAATAATTCTCCATGTTCTTCCTTTTGGGTCTAGCCCATTTTAAATCACTTCATTTCCTCCATTTTACGAGCAAAATTCTGCATTTTAGTCCATCGAGCTTTATTTCCTAAAAACTGCAAAAATAACCAAAATTATCAAATATGTACAAAAATGAACATTAACAAAATAGATAACTACGATCAAATCAGACACAAAAATGTGTCTATCAAAAACTGGCTTCATAATGAATTTGACTAATACGATTATAAGGGATTGGAAGAGAAGCTTCATTTTCCAGCTTTGTAGTTTACTTTAAACCTAGTGTTAGGGCATCACTCGGTTGAACCCACAAGAGTTGGTATGTAAAGTCTGTTTTGTCAAATTTAGATGCCAAAACTGTACTTCTAAAAATTATTCTTGAAGTCAACTTCGTTTAGGTTACAGTTAGGTAGTAGAATCGTATCAGCAGATCAAGAATCACTCTGAGTTAACCTTGAAGATTGAATAATAAAGACAACAGAACACAAAAATAAACTTAACAAGATATATGTGTTCAACAAAGGTTAATAACGCGAAGATTAAAATTTATTTATGAATCTTTTCCATTTTATTTATGTATCTGTAAAAACTCACTCTTTGGTACCATACTTATAAAAGAAAATATATGTTATGTATATACGTCGAGGAGAATTGAGTAAAAAAAATATGTAGTAAGAATGACCATTGACCATTAACTAGGTCAACATAAAATAAAATAAAAACAAGCTTATACAACTTGTGTTTTATAAGTGTTAGTGTTATTTCCGAAACCATGTAAGGTTCTCTTGTTGGTTCTGAAACCAAGAAAGATAAAGGTTACTGAGACTTTTTCTCACTCAACTCTGGAAGTTTCTGGAACCAATTATTTTAGGTTTCAAAACCTATAGCTTTTACAAAACATGACAACAAGCTAAAATTCATCATGTTTGGATATTTTTTTCTTTAGTTAAGGCGTATGCATACCTTTGGTTGAGCTATTTTAGCCAAGTTTCACAATTATGTAATTATTTCTACATATATTTTCAAGCCAAATATAACTAATTCTTGATTGTGTGAGTTTGTGATTATTCTTAAACCAAGTTCAAATTAACTCATACATTAATAATTAACAAAGAAAGGTGCAAAGCCTTGTTGGAGGAGAGGTCATAAAGTATATCTCCAAGCCCTCTTTTACAGGGTGTTTTGAGTCTTCATGTCGGTTTTATTTTGGATTTTGTTAAAGTCATTTCAGGTGTTGTCTGCCTATAATATAAGGGTGGTTAGCACTTTTATTTATAACATTTTTGGATACTAGTTAAGAAGTAAAAAAGTCATAAGTTAGTTTATATACACAATTTCAGAATGACTTTTAGAAGAAAAAACTTTTTGTGAAGCAAGTTTTTTTTTTTTTTGACCTATACCAAAAGTGCTTCTACATCTGGTATCCAAACAGACTATTAGCCTTATGGGATGCCTTTTTGTTATTATGTTGGTGATCTAGAGCTTTAATAAAATCAAATCGATCAAGTAAAAAAGAGAGCTTATTTTAATAAAAGATGATTATAACTTAGATAAGTACAATTAATGTTAGTAATTATTTTTTTAATTAAAAGCTAATTATCTGATCATATACCTATAAAATTTAATCATCTGATCCGACCTTTGGTTAATTGAAAGTGTTAATGATATCAAGTAGATTATTTGCATCTGCTAGAGTAGTCTTAGAGAACTATAATATGTTATCACGATAATGTAAAAGTTTTCCTTGTTTGTATGACCTAGCAAGTAAATGAAACATCGACGACTTTCAAATGTAAGTTATTAACTTGCCATATTAAAATGTATTATGTGTTCCTTAATGATAGCAATGGTCATGGTTTAGTTAAAATCAATGTGGCTATTATTATACAATTAGCAACTTCAAAAGCTTATTTTATGTCCATAAGTTATTCATTGTCGTGGTTTAACTGATTCCATGTGTCTTAGACGTAAACAATAGCCACGTTGGAGAAATATTTGTACGTCTTCAGAAAGTTTATCGTCGTAGTCTGACAATTTCATTGCAACTGTGAATAAGGTTTCCAGAAGGAAACAAAGCTTCAAGAAGGATTGTTGGGATATGAAAGTGAATTTATGAAATATATTCAGTTGTTGATTGCAACGTATGCACAATTTATCTCCGGCAGATTCACCACCACCCACATCCATATCATAAACAAATTTTTCATCACAACCTTTGAAGTTTCTTACTTTAACTTTTTAAGTTCAAACTCGGTTAGTGCAGCAGCTAAGGTAGCTTTTATATGTGTAAATCTAATAATGATCAACAATGGAAGTGAGTTTTCCAAATCAATTTTATCTGTTGTATGCAAAACAATTTAACTTATGAATCAAGCAACAATTCGTTTTGTTGTAACACTTAATTTCTAACTCTATTTCAAACTCAGGTTGTTGTTACTCTGACCGCACTTTGTGACTGTTATTTTAGTCCTTGATTTGAACCGATTTACTTAGATGGTTATGAACATGGATTAGGTTTAAACCGTTTAATTTATTAATATATATATATATATATATATTTTAATATTTTGCTATAAATAAATAAATAACACATTACTAATTTATGTGCGGCGAATTAATAACGAGAATGTAAAACAATCCTTTTTTTTTAATTTGTCAATTTGTTGTTACGATAATGGTCACCATAGTAATGTTATGGTGTGTTTGGTTGGGAAAAAAGAAATATAATTCTTGAAATAGGTTTTCCTTGAAATATGATTCCTTTACATGTTGTTTGGCTACATCATAATTAAGAATATGATCTTTATCATAACCGTATTCCTATGTTAAGCTAAGTTAGGATTAAGAATTAAAAAAGAATCAATATTTTATCTATCATACCCTTTTGAGTTAATTAAAAATAAATAAATGATAAATACTTATAAAACATATCCATTGAATTTTTCTTAACTAAAACCAAAAAAGAACCAATTTATTTTTCCCAAATTAAAAGGAACCAAAAAGGCCGGAATGTGCACCCCGGTTTATGAGGGGTGCACAAATTTGGACTCATAAACATGCAATGTAAAGTAGTGACTTGAGTTATCAATCGATTGGAAAACCAAAATTAAAATATCAAAACGAAGTAAAAAAGGTTCAAAACTTCGGTGTGAAAAAAAGGATTCAAAGGTTCATAACTACAATTTCCTTCCTCATAATAAAACATCCAAAACTTCCACGGATTCAATCAACTGCGACAAAAATGAGTCAAAGGTTCGTAACTACAATTTCCTTCCTTCAACTCAAACCAATATTTACATGTTCTTACACACCTTAAAAGTTGCTGATACACCCTCCTTTCTTCCACCCCTTAACAGTGAATGATACATTCTTGTAAATATTCTACTCCAGGGGCAATAGCCTTTCATGTTGACACTTGTTTCGACTGTTCGATTGAGGAACAAAAAAGTAACTTTTAAATACATCAATGGTTGTAGTTGTATGCATTTGGATATTGGTGTAATGTACTACTCATGGTTCCTGAGCAAAAAAAAAAGTAAACCATTCCCACTTACCCACTTCCAGATTATGAATTTAGTGCAGTAATCCTTATATTTTTCTTTTGAACTACTATTATACATGAGCTACAAACAGTTGACACTCTAGTGATACTTTTCAGGAAGAGGAGAAACCCGTTCTCACAAAAAGCTCGAGAAGACAATATAAAAAAAGAAGAAGTAAAAACTGAAGGTTTGTCCAGCCAAATTCAAATTTACATGTATTTTCTACACCTCTTGTTTTCTTTCACGTCTAAAACGTTGTCTATGCCATGCCTATCATTAGGCTAGAAAATCTAGAGCCAGAGATGGCCTTAAATCAAAAGGAAAATAAAGTATTTCGGGCTCTAAAAGCTTTCAAGAAAACTTCTCAAGAAGAGGATGATCTGAATAATGTTGAAAGAACCTCTAACTCCTCATACATAAAGCTGAAAGTTGAAATAAATATTTGCGTGTCTTCGAAGGTATTCCGAATTATATATGAGAGCCCTAAGATTTTCCACGAGCAAGTCTGGATATCGACTTCGAAAAAACTCAACAAAACCATATGGAAGGTCTCCTACTTGAACCTGCAAACAAATGGTAGTTAAATTAAGATGGTAATAAGCATATGATAAGCACTCTCCTAATATTCAGTTGTGATAGATATCTCATCAAGACAATAATAAGCATATGATAAGCACTCTCCTACATACTTAGCTAACAGTTTGAACATGGTCAGCACTCTCCTACATACTTAGCTAATAGTTTGGGAAGTCAGTAATCCCGAGTCTTGATAGACATATTTTTATGTCTTAATTGTTCTCATATTTATATTATTATTTCTTAATTTTTATATTAATAATGTTATTTCCATGCTTTCAAGCGTTTTTGTGGAATAAATGATTGTGGAAAATATGACTCGAAAAGTGTTGAAAGCACCCATAAAAAGTGTTAAAGGAACCCCAAAATTACTAAAGGCACCCCCAAGGAAAATGATAAAGGAACCCAAAAATGTGTTAAAGGCACACACCTTCATCTCTTCCACTTTAAAGTGAAAATTTTGACGGGAAAATATTCTTCACGATCTGTTAAGAGTAACCAACATGATTTGGATATAACTTTGGAGTTTTAAAACAAAATAAACTCTTGCCTTATTAAAAGAAGATTCTTACACGTTTCAAACACTAGAAAATCAACAAATCTCGACTTATTTTTTTTTATCGGAAAAATTAAGGAGAAAAAAAGAACTTAGCGAAATATGGGATATTCATTCCTTTTTTACGCAAGTTTGATCGAAAATATCACCAAGTAAAGAAACATGATCAACATTATCACCGATAAGGGAAAAAATTTATCTCCCGTGATCTGAAGATCTGAGAGAGGATATGGTTGTTGTGGTGTATAAAAGGAGAATGGGTCGAGCCAGAAAGGATTATCGAGAGTTCGGGGGAGGTTGCAGAGCGAGAAAATGGAAGAAAAAAATCTTATAGAAAATTGTTGTTGATGTTGTGAAGAGAAAGAAGAACTTCGTCGTAAAAACAAAGCACAACTTTGTAAAAGAAACTGAGACCTTTTCTGTTCCATTCAGCGACAGAGAAAGCACCATCTGTAACGTTTATAAACGTCTCAATTCTCTATGTCAATTATATTTCTTTATTTTAAACATTTTTTTAGCTATGTATCCATCATTTAAGAAAGTGTTTGCTATGAGGATCTAAACTCCATCACTGAGGCTCCAGAGGAAGCCATTTTTCCAATAAATATGTGGTAATTTTTATTTGATTAATTTCTACAATTCTTTTTTTGATTATTTGCATTGAATTAACAATTGATTAAATGATTTTGATTAAATAGTTGTGTTTTCTCTTGATGGTGCATGCTTGGTCTAGGGATTTTTGATGCTTCATGCTTGAGATTTACATCTATTCTTTTAGAAATCTACTACATGCAATATTTTAGAATCAATTTGAACGATGAAGACCCACTCGCGTAATCAAACCACGAACAATTCAGGGTCGGAACCTATGCACGGCTAAGGAGGGGAGTTTCCGCTTACACCTTGTCTTTCTGTGGCCAGCCATATCTGGTATGTCCTTTGACAGTGGAACAGGTGCTTACGCCACTTCTAAGAATTTGTATGAATATTGTTTTTAACTGAATCAAATAAATTGGTTAATGGTGGAATCCTTTGTCTCAGCTCTTTTATATAGTCTTGATATCATCTTAGTCTTAGTTTTGCTAGTTTGAAATTAAAATTAGGTCTAAAATCAAATCTTCACAAGTTTGAGTATCGAATTCTTTTTACCACTGTATACAAACCACATCAGTTTTTGACGCCGCTGAAGCAGACTGTTTTTATATTTGTTTTTTAGGTTTTAGTAGTTTTATTTTAGATTTTTTTTTCTCTTTTGTTCTATTTTACGTGTTTTTTTGGTATTTGTCTTTTTGTTGCATATTTTGGATCAAAGAGAAATTGGAGCCAAATAAAGATTCAGATTAAAGTTAAAGACAAAACGAAAAGAGAGGAGTAAAAGACAGACTTTTTTCTATATAGATTTTATTTATTTTTGTTAGTTTTTTTTTTATTTTCCTTATTTTCTTTTTGGACATTTTTTTTTGTTGCTTGCTTGTTTATTTTTTAGTATTTTAATTGTAAAATAAAAAAAGTGCACACACCAATTCTATCTTTTGTCAAACACCGATTTTTAGGAAAACTTGTGGGAAAGTACGGTAAACCCTCTGGGCGTTATCATCCGAAACACCACAAACCCCAACCATGTACCTTTGACCAGTCTTTGACTGTAGGTATATTTTACTGCGGTAACCCAAGCTCACCTAAAATAGTGAACCCCAACATTTGCATGTCCACATATTCTACTTGTGTATGCATCGTTGGATCCGTGTAGGAGATAGACTTAAAAAAACCGACCTTTTTTGTATAAGTCCGACCAGTTAAACGGATTTAGGTGGTACATCCGTGTTTTCTTTTAAATGGGTGGTAATAATGAGAATGATGTCCAAGTAAACAAGACCCTAAGAGATCATATGAACCCTTCTAGAGTAGTACATGACCCAGGGGGAGTTATCATAACCACTATTGTCGAATTTGATATTAAACCTGAGACAATTGGCATGCTTCGTACATTTAGGGGGTTAGAGAATGAGAGCCATTATACCCACATAAGAGACTTCGAAATAATTTGTGAAACAATGAGTTATCTGGATGTCTCCAAAGATGTGCTTAGGTTGCGTTTATTTCCCTTCTCTTTTGATAATAAAGCCAAGGAATGATATCATTTTATTCCTTTTAAAACAATCACCACCTGGTATGGTCTTGTAGAGGTTTTTTTAAATTCTACCCATACCATAAGACTGTTGCTTTTCGTCAGTCTATTCAAAACTATAAGCAAAAATTAGGTGAAAACCTACACGATTATGTTGAAAGGTTTAATGAATTGTTATACCACTGTCCACATCACGGCTTTGAGAAAGCCCACATGGCCCAAATTTTATATGAGGGTCTAGATAGTGAGACCCGTATGCAGGTAGAAACAACGAGTGGTGGAGAATTCACCCTTCAGGACCCAGATAAATGTTTTGACTCGTTCATCGAGTTAGCTGAGAAAACTCAATGTGCTTCAACGAGAGAACCAGAATATCTAGGAATATTATTTATAGGGTCGATAAAGTTGATAATGGGTCAGATATCCTTAGGCGTCTAAAGGCATTAGAGATGAATTATGGGTTAAACCATGCTAGATACAAAGAGCAAGCCCATGTTATTTATAATAACTCTAGAATTGAAGTCTGTTAGAAATTTAACCCATATTCAGAAACCTATAACTATGGTTGGAGAAACCATTTTAAGTTTTCATGGTCTAAGGGACAAAATCAAGGTTAGTCTAGTAATGCTCAGGATCCCCCAAGTTTTGGCTATACTAAGAATCCTTCAGGTCCAGCCCAGTTTCAGAACCCGTCAGATAAGAAATCATGAGTTTAGAATAGTCTCTCTCCATGTTAACTCTGAGCAATGCAAAGTTTTAGCAATCTATTGAATAAAGTTTACAAGATATGGCCCAGGATAACTCTTAGGATATTTCCGATTTACGAAATCATGTTATTAAGTTTAATGAGTCTTTGAGAGAAAAAGATAATTTTCCTAGTCAGACACAACCCAATCCTAGAGGAGTTCATGAAGCATCGCTTGGAGAGATATCGTTCAATCATGTGAACTCTGTTACGACCTTTAGGATCAAAAAGGTAGTTGATAACAAGGTAATCATGCCTGATAGTGGACATACTGTAGTTCCACCATCTACTTCCCAAGAGGAGCCAGTAGATGAAGAGACTGAAACAATCTCTAAAGAGTCAAATACAGTTCTTGATAAGACTACCTTTGTGCCTACAGCTCCATACCCACAATTGTTAGTTCCAAAAAAGAAGGAATTGACTTTCAACGAGATAATGGAAATATTTAAGTAGTGAACATCAACATTTTGTCATTAGAAGCAATTAGGAAAATTCTTGCTTATGCCAAGTTCCTTAAAGATCTGTGTACACGAAAACATAAGCTTAATGTACATAAGAAAGCCTTTTTAGCTGGTCAAGTAAGTTCAATCCTTCTGAACCAAACACCCACTAAGTACAAAGACCGTGGATTTTCCACCATATATTGTATGATTAGTAATCACGTAGTTGATAAGATATTGCTTGACTTAAGAGCTAGTGTTAACTTACTCCCGTATCATATGTACACCCAGCTAGGTCTTGATAAGTTGAAACCGACCAAAATGACACTGCAATTAGCTGATAGGTCTGTCAAAGTCCCTTGTGTGTCATAGAGGATGTTCTTATTGAGGTTTATAGGTTCATTTATCCAGTGGATTTTTTTGTTCTATATACCCATCCTGTTCAGGACTAAAGTTCTCAAATACCAGTGATTTTAGGTCGCCCATTTTTAGCCACATCAAATGTTGTCATCAACTGTAGAACATGACTTATGAACATATCTTTTGGTAATATGACCACTGAGCTAAATGTCTTTGATGTTATCATACAGTCTTCTAAGATGGATGATTTGGAAGAGGTGAATATGATTATCACTTTAGTTTATGATCCTTTAGCCTGCACTGTGTTTGACAATCAATTACTAGATAAACCTTTCAGTGAATCATAGAAAGTCGACGAGCTTTCTTTGATTATCTATTATATGATTTTGATGATGGTGTTCGTTTAGATGACCAGTCCACAAAAGAAAACGGGTATTCTGCTGAACTTATGGACCCTAGAATCCAACCAATAGTTTTGGTCCATTTAGGAGTAATGTTTACCCTAAGTTTAGGGGTTGTGATCGTCAAGTATCCCTATTTGAAGTCCCTAACTTGGGACTCGAGCTTTGTACATTTAATGTATTACTTGAGTTTCTTCAGACTCAACAACCCAATCCTCCTGATACTGTCCATGAGGAGATCCAGCTATTAGAGACCCGTCGTTTGGTTGAACCTGTTTATCAAGACACTCATATTGAAGCTAAATAGCCACCCTAAATAAATCCAGTTATCTTGAACGAAACTTTAGATAAGCTTGTGCTCAATTTGTTTATTTATATGATCCAGTACATGTGTCTTATACTTGTGTAATCTTTATTTGGTATTGTTGACCCACAATTTTTCCGGCTATTGGTATATGATCTTGAAAGGTGATTAGCCATTTTGTGGTATTTCTTAGTTTGGCTGAAGACTTTAATTAACACTTCTTGGTAGGTAACCCATACTCATGTGACACATGAATATCTTTCTTTATCTCTTTTCTTCAATTGGTAACAGTTTCTACTTGTTTATGTTTTTAATTATTTATTTTATAACATTGAGGACAATGTTAAATTTAAGTTTGGGGGCGTGGGAGAAATTTTTAGTTGCAATTTGAAACTCCAAAATTTAGAAACTTGTGAACAATTCAGGATGACACTGACCATTCCAAGTAGATGGAAGCAAACTTCTTGGATGTAGGAGTTGAGGGACCCAGCTAAATGGTTTATTCATAAAATGACAACGCTCAGGTGTTGGAAATAACATGATAGTCATCATCATATCACATTCTATTTTTATTTTGCAACTTTTTGTGTTTCTCTAAGTGATTTGGTGGGACACTAGTATCGTCTTGTCGCCGCTGGGATGAATTGGAATGATTGAGATCAAGTCCCATTATTTTTTATTGAACTTGACCAATGTTTTCAAAAAAAACAACAACTTGAATAACAATATGTGTGTGTTCTCCCAGTTTCCGTCGCCTAAGCAAGCGTGGAACGCAGGATCCATGGAAACTATCATGTAATCTGCTGACAAGGAGCATGCACTTAGATTCAAAAGATCTAATCATGTTGTCGATAAAAAAAAAATTGTATATATTCAATAAGTCGACCGTTGGGGCCCTTGTATATACCAGCTGAGTTGATACTAGAGTTATGATTCAGACCAGTTGGTGCGTATCTCAATTCATTAGAGTTCATCTTGGCATGACAATCATACAAATATTATGGGAAACACCGTTCACCTTAGTCAACATTCGCACACTTCTATCTCCATATCCATCTTCTTAACCTGTTCATGTGATTGTGGTTTGTTAAATTTCGAGTATTATGGTCCATTATATGACTTTATAAGTAGTGTCTTTGTTTACTTATATGTGAATTTTAGTCCTCTTGACAGAAAACTCATGTACAATAATTGAATTCAGAACATTGTAATTCCTCTTATAGCCAAAGAATTTTGTAGCCAACTAAGTAGCATGTTTAGTGTATACCCTCAATCGTTCACAAGTAGCTAAAATAACTCGTCCTATAGGGACACTATGGGTTTAAAGGCTTGTTGCACACGCTAAATGCAATCGTGATGCTTGCAAAAGTGAGTTAGGATTTTTTATTATTTTTTAGATTAGATTTGCTCGAGGACTACCAAATAATAAGTTTATGGGTATTTAATAGACACATTTTTGTTCTCATATTTATATTGTTATTTCTCAGTTATTGCATTAATAATATTATTTTTCTATACTTTTAGGTGTTTCCGTGGAATAAATGATTGTAGAAAATATGGCTCGAAAAGTGTTGAAAGCACCCATAAAAAAGTGTTAAAGGCACCCGGAAAATTATTAAAGGCACCCCCAAGGAAAATGATAAATGCACCCACCTTCATCTCTTTCACTTCAAAATGAAAATTTGGGCTGGAAAATATTCTTAACGATCTATTAAGAGTAACCAACACGATTTGGAAATAATTTTGTAGTTTCAAGACAAGATAAAATCTTGCCTTATTAAAAGAAGATTCTTACACGTTTCAAACACTAGAAAATCAACAAAATCTCGACTTATATTTGTTTCTCGGAAATCAGGGAGAAAAAAAAAAGAACTTACGTGAAATATGGGATATTCCTTCCTTTTTCATGCAAGTTTGCCATCAAGACTTAATCAATCAAAGTTTGAACGAAAATATCACCAAGTAAAGAAACAGGATCAACACTATCAACGATAAGGGAAATAAATTATCTTTCGTGATCTGAAGATTTGAGAGAGGATATGGTTGTTGTGGTGTATAAAAGGAGAAGGGGTCGAGCCAGAAAGGATTATCGAGAGTTTGGGGGAGGTTGCAGAGCGATAAAAGAGAAGAAAAAGATCTTACAGAGAATTGTTGTTGCTGATGTGAAGAGGAAGAAGAACTTCGTCGTAAAAACAAAGAAATTTGTCATAAAAACGAAGAACTTCATCGTAAAAAACAAGCACAACATTGTAAAAGAAACCGTGACCTTTTTTGTTACATTCATCGACAGAGAAAGCACCATTTGTAATGTTTATAACGTCTCAATTTTCTGTGTCAATTATTTTTCTTCATTTTAAACACTTTTTGAGCTATGTATCCATCATTTGAAAGAGTGTTTGCTATGAGGATCTAAACCCCATCACTGAGGCTCCAGAGGAAGCCATTTTTCCAATAAATATGTGATAAATTTATTTAATTATTTTCTACAATTCTTTTTATGATTATTTGCATTGAATTAAAAATTGATTAAATATTTTTTATTAAATATTTGTGTTTTTTGTTGATGGTGCATGCTTGGTCTAGGGATTTTTGATGCTTCATGCTTGCGATTTACATCTATCATCTTAGAAATCTACTACAAGCAATATCTTAGAATCACTTTGAACGTAAGAATTTATATGAATATTGTTTTAACAGAATCACATAAATTGGTTAATGGTGGAATCCTTCGTCTCATGTCTTTCATATAGTCTTGATATCATCTTAGTCTTAGTTTTGCTAGTTTAGAATTAAAATTAGGTCTAAAATCAAATATTCACTAGTCTGAGTATCAAATTCTTTTTACCACTGTCTACAAACCACATCAAGTCTTTATCGATTTATATTTGTAGTATAGCTAGCTGAACTAATAAGAATGATAGAGCAGGAGCTTGATGAAGCAAATCAGAGCATAAAAGAGAAACAAAATCTACACGACCAGTGTTTATCAACTGTTTCATGAATCAGAAAATACATACTAATAAACAGGAGAGTAGACTAAATGATTTCAACAAAAAGATTAAGGCAACATAAGTTATGATGCAGTGTTCATCCAAATATCTAAAGATAAATGGTGGAAATTATGGTTTGTGTGTTGCATTTATACAAGCACTGCCCATCTTGAATGACTTTATACTATAGCACCAGTAATTTGAATATATCATTTCCTGGTCTACCTTCTATTGATTTGTTCATGCATTGTGGTAGGGATATACAAATGAAAGATGTAGAGGGGATTATTATGGAGAAGAAAGTTGTTATTCAAGAGCATGCCTTCTTGGAAAGTCAATTAGTTGATCCAGATACTCAGATTAGCAGTCTCACAATTGATGTGGATAATCATAAAGCCAAGGTGTGATGTGGTATATTGTAGAAAGCTCTAGGGAGATCAAAGGTTTACCACTTTTGCCTCTCTCATGCAGGTCAATATATCAATACTGATCATAACCAAGCTCAATCTGAACTCAATTTGGTATGTGAAAAGATGAACGAGTGTGAGTCTCAAAAAGTGGCATAGTAAAGAAGCAACAAAATATTAACATAAACTATATGTGGATATCTAAACTATCAAAACGTGGGAAAATACATTAAAAGCATTGTTTTTTTCTTAGAAATGTGAAAACATGTTGCGTATAAAACATAACAGTTCTACTGTATGGATATGATCATATAGTTATTGAGGAGGAATATCATTTGAATATAGTTCTGCTTCCACCCATAAATCGTTATCAAACTTTACGAACCAGTCACTTTTGCTGATATTGTTCATTTGATTTAAAAATCTTTGGATCTCTCTCTGATGTTTTAAACCAGAACCCATACATCTCTTCAGAACTACTCTTACTTGGAAGATAAAGTTTAGACACATGTTTGTTGTCCAAAAGATAACATGCTTCAATAGTATTATCAAAATTTTAAATAAAATCTATTTCTCCCTTCATCCGATCTACCCACCAAAGAGCACTTTAACGACGTTATTTTTTCTGCAAAATATTATCAAAAATATATCAGAAATGATCATTAATGGCTGCAAAAACTAATATATATTATTAAAAACTAACACATAAAATATGATCTTAGTATCTTACCCATATTTCATCCTTATATGTTTATACATATCCTCATCCTCATAGGACATGAGGAGACCACCCTTCTTGCTGGAAGGCCTAGGAAAACTAAACAATAAGTTATTGTTCTTCTTCACTGAAGGAAGACCCTTTGCCAAAGACTTCGGTGGGACCAGAGATAAATTGGTACCATCCACCGAAGACTTCGATGAGAGCAAAGGAAGATAGAGACCTTTTGCCAACGACTTCGGTGGGACCAGAGGGAGATTAAGACTGTACACTAACATGATAAACTAAATTCTTAGGAATAAATTCATCTGCTAACAGACCGGGGTGTTTCATCCTTAATGATCTTTCTATCCTAAAAAGTATTGGACTAATTATATTAACTCGTAGCTAAAGAAAGAACCTAAAATTATTCATTAAGGAAAAAAATAGAATAAGTTAGTTAAAATTATTAGCAGAGAAACCTAATTACTATTTTTATCAATAGTCATCATAACCCGATACATATGCATATCAGGTTGTAATGAATGGAAAACAACAGACCTATACCATTGTACACATTTTAGACCATCAATATTTACCACTACCAACTCATTACAATTATTCCATAACACTCTGACCGGTTTTCTTTTTCATAAAACTAAACATATTAGACATCACAAAATAATAAAATCTAAAATAGATTTTAATATTAAAATATTAAAATATTAAAAAATAATAAAATCCAAATGAGATTAGCTATCTCATCTCGTAAAGTATTTATATATAGTTTCTCTTGTCGTCCAAACAAATAAGGTGCATTTTCTTCCGTTTCCGTTTTCTTTTCCTTATTCACATTGTCTCGTTCTCATATTGTTCAAAAACCAATCAACCAATGCATTATGGTGTAGAAATTTATATATCGACATGAAAGCAATGACGGTATCCCTTTGTATCCCAAAGACATAAGAAGGAAATTTCCTTTAAATTGGGAGTCTTGCTTTCAATACCGCAAATGCTCTCACGATCACATTCCTCAATCGAGCATGTGCTTGATTAAACTTCTCTTATTTTGTTGTTGGTGGACTCATCGGTAATCACCTAGTCAATACCTTATGTTCCAAGACAGACACATAAATCCCTTTATATGAAAGTACTTATCATCACATAGATGATATTTATCTGCTAATGTTCAACAAAAATATTATAAATTCATATTATTGTTCGATGAAAATATTATAAAGTCATGTTCCTCGTTCAACAAACATTATTACTTTGTTTTATTTTCTTTTGTATTAACTGTGACCCTTGTCGATGATGAATTAAATACTTAATATATAATTTTACAAAGTTGGAGATCATGTAAAATGCAAACAAAAAACAATTTTAAAATTAAATATGACAACCATAATGTCATTTCTTTGAGAATTGAAGATGAAATTAAAGATATCCCAAAAAAAAAGTAGAAAATACAAACTGATTTCTAAACAACACATACTCATAATTATTTAATGTATAAAACTCAAAGCTAAGGAAACATAATACTCGATAACAATGGGTGGTAGTTAATTATTATCACAAAGAATTATCGAAACATATTTACTCGTAATAAATCAGGGAAAAAAAATACAAAACATTTAGGTTTAATACAAATATACATATTTTCTTCTATCACAACTAAAATTACTTGATGATTGTAACACCTATTTTATGAAGATAAATGTAATAGTATTGGTAAATTATCATAGATGATCACCTTTAAACAGTAATGAAGACTTTACATATTCTTAGGTGTTATTTTATTTCTTGAACTATAAAAAATATTAGTTTTCTTTTTTCCTTACTTAATCGGTTATTTTTATTGGAAAAGTGTTGTCTCCCGCGGAACATGTATTCTCAACTCACCTGGGTCGTGTATTTCCTATTCCCCTTTCGGGGGGAACCTAAAAACTAGGGAATGAACTTTGATCGGTTATTTTAAATCCCAAACACAGTGTGGAACCATATTCCTAGGAATAGCATTCCATACTCCTGAAATAAACACAGTGTTAATAACATCTTATTATACTAGTTTGGAATGTAAAAGTACATATGAAGATTTCTTTTCCGGCCTGGACATTATGTTATAGTGGTGTTCCAACCTTGAATTTTCTTCTAATGCAGGGAATGTCAATTAAAGTACTTGCCTCTTGTGTTCTTCTTTTAAAAACTCATCAATACTTATTCCTTCATTGTAAAAGAACTTAGAACATTTGGATTATTCCCGTGATAATTTTGGTGTTAAATAAACGTTTGTCGAAAATATTAAAGCCAATATTTGAGAATGATCTACTAAGAAAAATAAGACCTTGATAAAGAAGATTTGAGGACTCTTATTTTTTTTGATATTTAGTGGACTAATTGGAAGGAGAGTAATGGCAGATTATATGGTGACAAGAGAAGAAATATAACTCATCTCATTATTTACGTCGAATGTACTCTTTTTTATTGGTCTTTATACCCTAAGTTGTTTGAAGATTAATTTGTAATTGGGATGGTGTCATTAGTAGCAACCATCCTTAGACTTTTGTTTCTTGTTTTCTTTTCATAACTTTCATCGTTTTAATGGTTGTCACCTTGCCTTTTTTTCTTTTAAAAAAATCTTAATAATTTAGTTAGAGAACCTGATTAATTTTCTCTCTTAAAAAAACTTTTTTTCAATACAAATGTATCGCCTCCATCCTTGTTTGGATCTAGTCCTCGATCTGAACAAAGATTTTTCATTATATGATTTTCGGATTTATCTAGTTAGAGCAACTGCAACGGACGAGTAGAGGAAAGAGTAAAGAGAAAATTTACTCTTTACTTGCCAAAAATCAGCCGCAACGGGCGATTAAATTTGGGAATGAGGCGAGTAAAAGTACTGTTCGGGAGAAAATTTTGTCTAATTCCTATATACCCTCGCGCGTTGTTCTAATTTAACGTTAACAAAAGACGTTTTCGTATGATAGCGTTTTCAAACACGGACGCAGTAGTTGAGAAGTGCCTGATGATACGCTCACAAAAGAATACGTATGATGTAACGTTGCAGTAACACAACGCTCGTTGAAGAAACGCAAACCAAATGAGCGTCTGGTTGAAACGTTCTACTGAAATAACGCCCGTGTATCATACGTTCTATTAAGAAGGCACTGGACAACAAACGTTCCCTATAAGAGTGTTTATGATTGTTAATTAACTCATTAGTTATTAACACATTAATTAACCAACTGTTAAATGAACGTTAATTAACCCACTAATGTAACCCATTAATTAACCCATTGTTAATTAACCCTTACATGAAAACTTAGTTTTATCTGTGCACTTATAATGGAGCGTTTAGTTACATAAACATTTAGTTATTATTAATTTATTCTTAAGTTTTTTAAGTTATTGTTAATTTAAGTTACATGAACGTTTAGTTACATGAATAGAATGAACGTTCACGTAAGGGAATGTTTAGGTAAATTTCAATACCAACAAATTTTAGGTTTCCTAAGGGAACGTTTCATATATGGACATTCTTATAAGGGAGCATTTGTTATTCTGGCGTTTGATTGGGAGGACGTATGTGAGTAAACGTCTACACAAGACAACGCTCAATTTACATACGTTCCCATATGACTACGCTTTGATAGAAGACGCTACCTTATGTGGACGCTTAAACATACGCTTGGTTAGAAGAGCATATGAGTTTGCAACGTTCAATTAGAAGTGCGTCTGGTTCCAGGCATATGAGACGCTCACCAAAATATGCGCCCAATAACATACGTTACACTACACAAACGTCCGTGTCATCTAACGTTCATCTATAATAACGCTTAATAACAAGCGGCTGGTTAAAAAGGCGTGCGAGCATATTTAGATCAAAAACCATTACGTTTAAAAAAAACAACCAAATAAATTTTCTCTTTACTCTTTAGGATGCTCTCACCGTTGCAGTTGCCCTTAGGGTATTGGAAGCTTAAAGTGGCTGGTAATTTTTGTCTTTATTATTTTCTTAACCTCTAGATCCTTATTTCATTTGTTTTCTCTCCTTTATTCTATTACCCTGTATCATATTTCAAATCAATAGGTTGGTAGTGCTACACTTTTATTCGTTATCTTTCTATGATTTTTTGTTCTTCATCAATTAACATCAAATCTTTATGCAAAACTTTACTTTTCTCTAGGGTTTAATTAAAGAGCGGTTTTAAAGGTAGGTGATGGATATGATGTTTGAAGTTGGTGGTGTAGATGATGGTAGAGGTGTTTCAAAGTTGCGATGGCGCTGAGATGATGGTGATGGTAGTGTTGTTCGTTCTCAAAAGAGAAAAATCTCTCTATTCAAAGTTGCAAACTTTCCCGTACCAATTGCATTCTTCCCTCCATTCAAAATATCAAACTTTCATGTACTAGTTGCATTCTTCTCTCCATTTAAAGTTGCGAACTTTCCTGTACTAATTGCGTTCTTCCTGCTTAGGATGATGAATGGGTTCTCCTTTCATGACATTTCCTAAACATTCATGGGGTTGAAGACGACGATGTGAGAGAGGATCCCAGCAGCCTTTTTAGGTTGATTTTAGGGTTTTGTTAGAATATAGGTCATGAGCTCAATCTACAGGCTTTGGTAGGATTCGAGTTATAACATTAGGGACGTTTCACCTATTTTGGCTTTCTATGGGGTTTTCAATTCGGATCTCTTTTGTGAGTTTTCCGGTCTTGGGTCTTCGTTGTCGAAAAATGTTTGTATATATGTGAGTTTCTTATGTAAGAGTTGCGTACATTATATAATGCGTGTAACATTTATTTTATATATAAGAATTATTTTTATAAAGAAAAAAAAAACAACAACTTGAAATTCCGTAAAGATCTACACCGAAGATAAATATGTGTCTCCTAGCTCTTACACTATTTATTTATTTTTCAAACAAATATATTTTATGAAAAAATTATCAGTTAATTCAGCTGTATGGACTAACTCGTACTATCTCACAATTTCAACGTCATTTTTTTAATAAAATCCAAATAAATGTTTGAAAATGTATTCTTTTTACAATGTGATACATTCATAAAAAAAACGACTACAATCTGAAAGATATAACACCGTTATCTACCGTTTTGAAAATAAATCGTTAAAAATTAATGGTTAAAACTAAAATCCGTAGATAGTGAGATCTAATATCTCAAAATTTACTAATATTTGGTAGAAATGCGGAGCTTTCTAAGATAAATATATTTTGAAAAATCTAATTTTAAATATATTATCATTCAGATTTTATAAAAATAATTAACGCCAAAATTATAAGCCAATGCGAGAATTTTCATGTTAACATGCCCCACCCCTAATTTACATCGATAAAAATGTCATATCATCGGAGCATTATTGAAGCTAATAGTATAAGGTGGAACATTCTTAGATTTGTTTAAAGCATGCGACTCTAAAGCCAAAACTAGTGGGATATAAAAGAACAATAAATATAGAAAAGGGAAAAGTTTCGAATCCTTATATCTTTTTCCTCACCGGATGCTTTAAATTGATCATATAGTTGATAACCAGCCTTTCACAAACCAAAGTTTTGAGCAACAGGACTCATACGTACGTCCCAACGTCCTGAAACATAATGTCATAATGTGCACTTTTTTTGCATTTGAAAATGATTAACATGGGGTAGAGAAATACGCAAGCAAGTATGAATTGCAATTGCATGGAGGAAAAGATATCAAATAAATCGTCTTGTAAATACCATAAATTTATTTTTTCGCAATATGTGAATATAACTCGTCCTACCTATTTTACGATCTTTCCCCACATTCACACATGCAATTGCGATAAACATGTAGATTACTTAGTTCTAATTTTGATTTTGTACATATATAAACATAGAAGACCAAAAGAAATACTTTGCATTTGGTGCCGAAAGTGAGAATTATGCATGAAATGGAAGATTTAGATTGGCCCACATGTAACCTAACGAGACAACAAATTCCTCTAAAGGGCCAACAAAAGGAAGGAGCCAAAATGACACCGTATGAGCAGTCATTCATTCTCCAGTGGTTGCCAGCCCTATAAGACGTATATATGGAAGCTTTTAGGTGCTAATCTTTGTCTTCCGTTGAACAACACACTCACTTGCGACCCCAGACACGACTCCATCAACTCAGCAATATTATTTTTGAAGCGACCACTCTTCAATATTTCTTCGTTTCGTACTACACAAGTTTATCAAAAAAATAAGAAAAGGAGCAACATAAACACACTATGTGATCAACAAGACGATAATATTGTATTCATAAAGTAAATAAGAAAATTATGTAGACACTTAATTAATTTAGTATACCAGCCCTGTTGACCATTTGCCATCTCATATATAAAAAGCATTCGCATAACGACTACCACCCACTTAAAGATTCGTTGTTGTTTTTTTTTTTTTTGTTGATAAACCAGTTAAACATTCCACTAGTTAACATTCATGACCCCTCAGTCACACCTTATGCTGGAAGAATTAACATAGTATATATGCCAAATATGGTAAACTTCCAATTTTTCCCCGTGATGTGAAATTTGGGCATTTTTACATCCACCTAGTGATCGCTTGAGCATTCAGCTTGTTTTTAAACCCTATTATAAAGGTTGCACACTTTTTATAGGGTTTATAAGATGATAAAATAGAATTATCAGGAAGTAAACTCAAAAACATTTTATCCTAATATTTTATATAATACATAAATTATCCTAGATTAATTAGTACTAATGGGATTAATTAGTTAATCTAATAAAGATTAGTGATTAATTAGATTAATGATATGATTTAAATTTACGATTTCAGAATCAAAATTAAATCATACTCACGGATGGAAAAATAAGAACTCCCAACTGTAAGTATAGTTCACGACTGGATAATGCACACAACCTAGCCGTAAGATGGTTTATACGGTTAGGTTTACGGACATCGACTCAGCCGTAGGCAGTACGGTCAGGTTTTTAAGTAAACCCAGTCGTAAATAAAAATGGTTTAGTAGTCTAGGATTGACTTTTGTACTCGAACCAACCGTAAAAATTAGTTACGACTGGGTTTTGTGGGATAACTAGCCGTAAATAACCCTGAATTTATTTGATTTTTTCAGAAGTAATTGATATGGAACACTAATATTCATTCATTCATGCTCAAAATAAAATTTCATAACAATTTTCATTGAATGAAATGACATTACAATAAGGGAAGGGAAAATACATAAAGTAGATAAATAAGACATAAAGTAGGTAAATTAGACTTAAATTAAACAACAAAATACGCGTCCCTTTCTATTAAAACATCAAAGAACTGGTGATTCCTGAATTTCTCCCAAAAGATATCCTCATAACGGATCATCAATCATGGCATAAATAAAATCCACTTAGTTGAGTTATATTTTCTTCAGTCTATATGGTAGGATAACTCCTCTTGGTTTCCACCATAGTTGATTTAAAACTTTTACATCGACTATGGAGTAATTCGAATATTTTACTGATGCTTTGGTATGATCTTCCATTTCGATTGTCGTATAACGATGTAAAAACTATGAAGACACGGAACCATAAATTATCCCAGGGTTGATCTAGGTTGATGTTTCTCTTCATCATGATGTGTTGTCGTCGACCATGCGCGAGTAAAGACACATCTTCTCTAGTGGTGAAACTAGCATCCATGGGATTGTTTTTGTGGATTATGAATATATGAGAAATATTTGTTGAGAATTGAAAAGAGAGAACAATTTGAGAGAATAAGTAAATAGGAGGTTTGTTTCTTAAGAATAGAGTGTGCTATAATATAGTTGAAAGACCCCAACGACTGGAAATTTTGAAAAATCCAGCCGTTGGCTACGGACTATACACATTCGCATTGGAAAATGCAGTTTTTTCTTAAGAACTTTAAAGGTTTACGGCTAGGAATTGGATATCACGACCTAGCCGTAAACAAGCCTCATGCGCAATTAAGGTTTTGGCATAACAAGGCTTGGAATGTCTCTTCACACTGAGGCATTCGTTTAGCTTGTGGTAATGATTCCACTACGGTGCCACAGATTTGCAAGTTGATTCTAAGTAGATGCTCTTGTTCCTTGGCTTCCTGAAGAAGGGCTTCATTAGGATTCAGAACTTACTGCAATTCTTCCTGTATCGCTTCCATTCGAGCATCAAAAGTAGCTTGGAAGGTATCCCCAAAGCTCCCACGAGTCAAGAGAATGAAGCCGGTAAAACAACCCGCTACGATCAGTTCTTCATTATAGATTGAGATATTCTTAGAACTTAATGCACAAAGAAAGAGAATGACAACAAATAAAATTGATCCTTCATATTCATTTTTGTTATTACCACTTTCGTCAACTTGAACGGGGGGCGCACCGAAATGCGTTTTATGTAGGTTGAAGTGGTATAAAACCTAGTGAACCGAGCGTACAAAAGAATCATTTACGTACCTGACCGTAACACAAATTTCAGGTTCATATACGGTTGGGTCAGTATATAAACCTAGCCGTATTGGAAGCACTTACGGCTAGATAAGTGTAAAAACCTAGTCGTATAAGAAAACTCAGTGTCAATTACGACCAGCTTTGAAGCTGAAGCTAGTCGTAAAACCGGCAGATTTTAAAAAAATCTATAGAAATATATCCTTCAAATCTATATGTTAAACCTTTCTATTTCTTACTATCACCCATCCCTTTGATTCTCATTCTCATTCTCACCTGTCACTTTCAAGCACTAAGTATGGTTACTCTATACACTAACGATGAAGATGTTGTCATTGTTAGAGCGTGGGCTACGATCACAAAGCACGAGTACGATAGAGCGTATATTACCCAAAGTAACCAAGACGTTAATGAAGATATTAACATGGATCAGACAACTAATTATTGGGGGAAACGTATGTTTAAGATTTTTATGGGATTAGAAGGAAATCTTAATGCCAGGATGTTCAAACTCATTAAAAAAAGGTTCGTGAAGCTGTTTCAACGATTGGAAGCTTTGAAACAGGAAACAAAAGATGTAAAAGAAGTTCATCCCACCGAATCCAGTGCAACAAGAGTAAGTATGTCAATTAATAAGTCGTTCATCAAAGATAGTTTTCAAACATACAAACTTACAACCAATTTGTTTTTTTTTAGTGGGTGATGGCTCTCGACAGATATGAAACTATGCATGGTAAAAACTTTAAGCGTGAGGATCGCTATCATATTTTGGAAGAAAGTACTTATGTTTTCGATCTATATGGTTAAGTGTTTAAGTGTAATCTAATGATCTATTCTATTTTATTTCCTTTAATGTAACGTTATGAATATATGAGAAGTATTCTATTTCATTCCCTTTAATGTAGAACTTAATGTAACGATATGAATAGATGAGAAGTATTTTTTTGAGATTTTTAAATGTTTTGAAAGTCCCCAATGTAAACAAGCCTCATGGGGTTAGGTTTGTACATAAACCTAGTTGTAACATAAACTTTAGGGTAACATACGACTGAGTTAGTATATAAACCTAGGCGTATAGGAAAACTCCGGGTCACTTACGGCCAGGTAAGTGCAAAAACCTTGCCTTATAAACAAACTCAGGGTCACTTACGGCTGGGTAAGTGTATAAACCTAGCCGTAGACTACTCCTAAGGTTTTTTGCTGCTGGGTTTTGTAATATTCCCAACCGTAGAACTGACATCAATTGGCGGACACCTAGCTTTACGGCTAGGTTTGTTGGCCGTAAGATGAACTCAATGTCACTTACAATCATATTTAAAGTTGAAGCTAGCCGTAAATGACCATGAAATTCCAAATCTTACTAAGAAGTGTTCATTTTTTCATTATATTTGGAATGACATAGTAAAAAAACCAACAAACATTCATTAAAGCTAAATTCATATCCATAGCTAAAGAAACATATACTTCATATCCATAAATTCAACCATAGCTAAATATTCATAAATCCATAAACTATTAAACTAAAGAAAATACTAAATATCCATATTCGCAACAAACTTAGAAAAAAAATTCAACCTCGACCTTTTCCTTTTAGTTTACCACGACCTTCACCTTTACCACCACCTCCACCTTTACCTTGAAGTTGATCTTCAACAATCTCTTCATTTGAACCTCTGCTAGATGAAGAACTAGTATTTGTTTCAAATCTACCAGATTCAGACCTATCTCTCTTGGAACCCTTCGTCTTTTTGTCATCGCTGGACTGATAGAGATGCGCAGAACCAGGATCAGGTAGTTTTTTAATCTTACATCGTAATTGTTTTTTGTTCATCAACCCTCAACACTTTACCACCATTAATGCAACTGCTCATGTCCTTCACCAACCACTTAACCCGTTCGACCTATTTGCATAACAAATTTTCCAAACTTTAAATACTTATACAAACTTTGAAAAACTAACACAATAAGAAATGACTTAGTATATGTACCACCATAAGATATCTCTCATTCTAATAAATTGCTCCCAAGGAATTTGGATGATCCACAATGCCTTCGAAATACTGAATCGATTTCGCATCCATATTGAGCATATAAGGATGACCCCAGTTGTTAAACCAATTCTAGTAGTTATCCTCGGCTAGTTTTGTGCTAAGAAAGTGTTCATACCCACAAATATCAACTTGGTAGGGGACTCGAATGCGACCGTTCCAATCGACGACAAATAGGACATGGTTGTAGACCAATCTAACATTGTAACCACCAGCCTAGAGTTTACTCTGTCCACTATATAGAGTTCATCCTCATCGCGAACAATTATCTGGACAATTCCAGTTTGACGCAGGGTTCTGCGAGGGTTGTAAATAACGTATCCTATTGGATAAAAGAATGGGTCGTTGCAGGCCGACGCATCGGTAAATTCACGAGCATCATGACCATTTTCATTAAGCTTGAGGTACAGGTCAAACTCCACATCCTTAGTCATCAGAGCATCCAATTGACCCCTCGTCTGAACCATATTTCCCACTTTGTCCTTCTTCTGATTTCTTGTGAATGGATATCTGCTTCCTATTGGATTAGGGAAACGCCATTGTTTATCCTGCGTTAGTCTCGTCAAGGTAGGAAAATGGTCGTAAACCCATGACTGCACAAAAACAGAGTTATATTAAAAATAAATAAATTTAAAAATTGAACAAATATTAAAAATAGTAAAACAAAAGTTACCTGGAGAAGGCCAACATTCCCCGCAATTTGTGTTTGGTTCCACCTTGAAGCTTTACCAAGACTATCAAGCAAGAAAGAAAGGGTTGTAGTGCCCTATGAGTACTCTATTACCTTGTTTAACTCTGGATCAAGACTAAGATGTCGCAAGAGTTATAGATAGCTTGCGTTCACCCTATTTCCCGAGAGATCGGGAAAAATGATGGTGCCGAGTGCGTACAACAAGTAAGTTGTAGCTGTATGTCTAACCCTTGCATCATTCATCTCCTTATCCTTGGAATTCTGGAACTTCTCCCTTAGACAAATCAAGTTTCTTTCTTGCCATACTTGGCGGAACCATTTCACCAGCCTTATTCATCTTCCTTTTGTTGAGGGACCCATTTTCTCTCTTCGTTTTTTCTCCGACTCCTACCTCAAATTCTTTTTGGGCTTCATGCTTGTTTCATCTAAGACATTTTGCATCCAACTTAAAAAGATCTTCAAAAGAAAGAGAGTTTTCGAAACCCTCATGCACATATTTCCCATCCACGAACAAGCCTGTAATTTGGAAAGCATCGTCCAAAGTGATAGTCATCTCGCCTACCAGAAGATGAAAAATATTTATCTCGGGAAAATACCTTCCCCTGAAAGAGCAAATTGTAACCACATTGTACTGCTTCTGACATGTGGCTATTGCAGGCCATAATCTCGAAGCATGTACAAGGGCTACCACCGGTAAGCTCTCTTTTTCCAATGGCCAAAAACTCGCCTTTTGGTGTTTGAGTTTCGGGACCGCTGTGATATGATCCTACATAAATAATTGAATAAATATTAATAATAATATATAAAATTTTCTCTTTGGATTATATTAGATTATTACCTGGGACTGACAGACCCTTGCCGCCCATGAATTTCGGTAACCAAATAAGACGAAGGCATGATCCCTTGGCTCACCCTGAAGTCTTTCATTCTGCTTGCCTGGAAAAAATACCATGTTGTTAATGACTTGAGTTGCTGTAAGAGGGACTGACTTCTTTTTTTTTCTTTTCCTTTTAGCATTGAAGGGACCAACCAATGGACAAACACTTGTATCCCCCTATGCTCTTCTTCAATCTCATGTTCATGTGGTTGTTGAAAAAGCAGAAGTGCACGTTCAGTTACCTCTGTCATTGGTTCATTAATAACAAGTGTACCCGGCTTCCTATTGTCTGCACCCAAATTTTTCTTGTGACGAAGGGTTGGAGTCGGGTCATTTCTTGGTGTAACTTCTTGTGTTCTTATCTTCTTATTGTCATTTCGTGTCCTAAAAAATATTAAGAAGGCATGTTCAATACATATAACAAGAAACATAGCTAAAAAAAATGAAAACCCAAAAAAATTATGCTTCAAAAAAGGAAAATCAGGATCAGTTACAGCTGGAAAATGTGCTTCTACTGTTGGGTCGAGTTTGCCTATGACTGGCTTATCCAAGCAATGACCTAGCCGTAATTTTTTTTTTAAAAAGGTCATTTACAGCTAGGAAGATCCATTTACGGTTGGGTCGAGTTTCCCTACGGCTGGCTTTTCTAATAACTGTAATGAAAATTTACAGTATTTACATCCATAAGTGGAAAAAATTCAATTTTACGTCTGGGAGTATATCTTTTCCCAGCAATATATTTGTATCTACGACTAACAAATATTGATTTCCTAGACGTAGGCAGTTACGAAACTTATTTTTTAAACCATAAATCTAACAAATGTACACTAATTAACCAATAAAATTGATAGAAAAAATATAGATTTTTCGACTCATATCTTAAACGAGCCATTTTTGCTTGATTAGCAGGAGTTCCCTCTTCTTCTTCGCTCGATTAATGCAGTGGCTCTTCGGGTGTAGAAGAACTTGAATCTTCTGGAACTGGTTGGTTTCTTCTTCTTTATAAATTGGTTGCTTGTTTTGTTTGCTTGGACCTTATGGTGTTTCATAGATAGAAAAGAGTTTAATCGTCGGTGATTTCTTAGAACCGCCGATGAATCATCGTTTGATAAACGAGAATGAAGTAGATGAAATAGAGATGATGAAGATGGGTTACAGCTGAGAGGAGGAGGAGAATAGGAGAAAAGGAAATGAAAAGGTTAAATATATTTAGTTTTTTTCTTATTTTTGTATTACATTTAGGGTAGTTATTGAGGGAGGGTATTTTTGACCTTTGATATGACTATTGAGTCACCCCATATCCCATTTTAAGACACATTAATCCACTGCATCCCTCATGAAAAAAGTATGCAGCCCCTGTAATGGTTTTTTTTTCTTAGACGATTTTCAGCACAACTCAAAGACGATTATAATATAGTCAAGAATATCAAGGACAAAAATACTATATACGAATAGAGAAGAGACGAAATACTAGAAATGGTACCAAATATAAGTAGAGATCCAATTAAATCGGAAGAAGGATGATAATTGGAATAGAGACCTACTATTTGATGAACTTTATTCTTGAGAAAGAAATATCTCTCATGAAAATTTGAAAGACACTTATAGTCTTGACAAATTCAAAAGACATTGGTATCCTTAAATCCTCTTTGTTGAAAGTAAATTCCAAAAACTGCCATTGTAGATCGAAGTAGTTATTCACCGCAAAGTAAACAAGAACAAAGAGGCCATGAAAACCAAAGAAAATTATTATAATATAACAAGAATCGTTATAAAAAAAGAATGTTGTAATAGCAATGAAACATTAAAGAAAAAAGCTGAAATTAAACCATAATACTACTAATCTATTACAAAGCAAGAAATTAAAAGAAACCTGGTCAGATCTAACTTTCATGGAACTAGATCTGAACAGAAAGAAAGTTGCGACTAGGGTTTTTCGTGCTAGGCTAAGTCTTATAGTTCTCAAACTTCATGGTTCAAGTTAGAAAACCGTTGCTTATTCCGGTAATTTCAAGTTGTGGATCAAGCAAGTGCTTGAACGTAAAGTTGAATCAATTTTTCTGCACCCCAACCATTTGGGGCAGAAAAATTTCACTTTTATGCCCAACCATTGAACGTTGAGAATCTGAGCCATCATATTAACATATTTGTTGGTGATCCAACGACTCCACTTTATGTACTAAATCATTGTGCGTAGCTGCGTCAAACCGTTGTGCGCCAATAGCTTGAATCTTGAAACAATTGCCAATTTAAGTTAACATATATCTAAGTTTTTGCTTGAAGAGAACGACTTAAGGGAAAAAAAGAGAACGGATAAAAAGTAAATAAATATAACACGCCAGCTACTGACCCTGGCGTTGGAGGCACCTCTGTCGAACTGTTGAACACAGAGCCATCTTAGGGATAGGCGAGCTAGGCCATCGCCTAAAGCCCCATATTGTTGGGGGCCATTTTTTTCTAATTAACAGTCAATTTTTTTGCAATGGCTATAAGTGTTCCGAAAGCAATTTATCACATTATTTACATTAAGACAATTGCGACAATTATTATGTTACTAAATATTTTGTAACAAGTATAAATGCCACCAATTTTTTTATTATTTAAGATAATAACTAATTTCTGAAGTATTTTATACCAAATTACAAATTTAGAATCCAAAATCTAACAAAAATATATGAAAAATATTTGGACAACCTTCGTACATATCTAGATCCAAGTTATCTCTTTAATTTTTTTAATTTTCCTCCCTTAAACTAAAATTCTAACTTATAAAAAAGTCTCATATTTTAAGATTGTCTTGGGCACTTCAAACCTGTAAGACGGCCCTGGTTGAACGAGTTATGCAACTGTAATGCGCCGGTAATCAGAAAAGACACTTGTAACATATTTTTCTTACCTGTAATAGCAGTTGGGCAGGCAATATACTGTTTAGGCGCAATGGCGCAAGACATCATCAAGGAATAGGATCTGATAGGAAACCAAAGAAGCAAAGGTTAGTGCATTCTTTTGAAAACTAGCTACATCTGAATGTCATCAATCTGTAAAGCAAATATCTAATCAGATCTCATCATAAGTATGTCCATGGTCCCACTACCTTTGATTAGATGCATCTTCTATTGATTAGCAATACGGCAATACCCCATAACTTCTTCTAAACTCACTGCAAAGCTTTTGCAATTCCTGTTTTGCCCCTCTACAACTTCGAAAAATTTGGTCATTAAACTACGCAAAATGATTAGTAGATTAAGAATAAATTATGGTCCCTAATACCTATTTAGATTTAGGTAGTTTAACCAGTTACTGTATTTTAGTAAATCACTAATCATATCTATCATTCACTTATAAATATTCATAGGCTATTTTCCTAACTCCTAATCTTATGAATAATTTATGAGATTTCACTGCATTATAAAAAGAAGAAACATAAAGAAACCAAAACTATATTGAAATAATATAACAATCTTTTCATTTTATATTTCGTTCGCTTTCAAATTTTTTTGGAGAAGAAATTAGGAAAATATTACAGCCGATAATGTGTTATAAAATTCTTAAATATAAAATCCAGTAAGAAAAAAAAAAAAAAAAAAAAAAAACATAGCTGCACAACTTATATTTATTTGTTTCTATCTCTATTTTTTTTCACGTGCTCAATTACTTTTGATCAGAATAAAGGACTACGAAAAGGGACACCCTTTCGTTTATTACACACAGAACGATGGGCATTTCCGTAATATACATTTCCCGCCACAAACATAGATGATTTCTTTTTTCTCGTAACGTTTTCTGGCGTAACACTATAACGAACAGTTGAAAACCCCAAATTTTCGTTAATACTTGAACTCGACGACGTCATCAACATCCCACCGTTCAAAACCGACGTAGGAGTCATCTGACCACTCTTTTGATCATCATCATCGTCGTCATCATAATCTATCTCTTTTACACCATCAAATTGGGCGTTAGAATCAGATAATGTTAAGTAATCATAGTCGTAGAAATACCTCGAGATACAACCTTCTTCGCTAGATATTAGATATTGCACCTGATCATCATCATTATCAAAAACAAATTAAACCCAAAAAATCATGAAACAAAAATTTAAACTATGTTCAATTAGAATTGGGGTTTTACCTTGCAATCTAGAGAGCAGAAGCGGTTAAAATCTTTAAGACTTCTATCACAAGTGAAGCAGACTGAACCAGAGCTAGTTCTGAAAGGGCGCGTTTGTGGTATTTGATTTAGAAAAAATCACTTTCGCATTGTTTGTGCTGTAAGACTTCATCACCATAATACACAAGAAAAAAAAACAGAACCCAGTTCACTTCATAGTTTTAGGAAGAGAAAAACTAGATGAGGAGGAATTGATCGAGAAGACAGAATTGAGTTATATGAATATTAAATATATTCAATACTCTAAGGCCATGGAAGAATCAATATTATCAATTAGTGACCATAAGAGAGCGTTGAATAATCTTTTCACCAATTTGAGACCTTTTATGCGAGAAAAATACGAATTTGAAAGAATAGAGCAACCCAAGTATAAAATGGAAAAACAGAGATTGACCCAGCAAAGGAAACACAGAGGAAAAAACAATAGGATCATTGCCAATTTGTCAAACTATCCACAATTTGTGAGATTTTAATTATTTTGAAGAGAAATTTACCTGAATAAAACTGCAGTCGAACAATTTTTTCATATCATCGAGTCTGATGACATCGTGGTAAACATATCGGCGGACCTGAAGCAATCTATGAGAGGTGTGGAAACAAAGACAACGAGTGTAGATTGTGGTACAACAGTCTATACAAAAGATATTCTTCTCATTTTTCTTATAATACTCGTGGAGAAGACATGGGTTGAAGAATTTTTCTGATAAAAGTGAGAATATCCATGAGTAAGGTTCTTGCAGTTGCTCCATCTCTGTACAGAAGGTGATACGCAGCAACTTAGCAAGTAAGAGAAGAGAGTAAAGTAAAGAGAAGTTATTGATTTGGATTTGAGGAGCGAAAGAATTATTTATTATTTCAAATGTGGTCTGAATACTGAACTGCTGATGAGTATGAGACGAGAAAAAAATTCTAGAGAAAATATAAGATGTGACTAGTTATAAGAAATTATTTGATCTTATTTATTTTTTACCTTTTTCATTTTTTTTTGATAATTTAATGGAGGAAATAATATTAATATTGATATTATTATTATATTAAATACTTCAGATAAATAATTATTATACTTTTTGTG
Organism: Papaver californicum; assembly: GCA_023531435.1. NCBI lineage: Eukaryota > Viridiplantae > Streptophyta > Magnoliopsida > Ranunculales > Papaveraceae > Papaver > Papaver californicum. Next base: position 4,276,915 of record JAJJMC010025652.1, read on the forward strand.
CCTCATATGAAGATGTGATTCTGTAGCTTTCCTATCCATTTTATTTTACAAAATTTAGAGGTTAACGGTTTATTTCTCCGATTCGAGATGTGCCTACTAAAATTTCCCTTATAATTAGTGACGTAGTTTTAAGAAATAGTAGTATAAAAATTGGTTGGACAAATGATTTTACCAAAACTTCAATAAAACATGATTAAAAGAAATGCTATTAGCATTGTATTGTGCTCTGAAGTCTCATCTATTTTACAAATAAACCATAAACTACTTCTTTTCTTTAAGGGAAATACTAAATTTGAAACACATCGGAACTCATTCTATGAATATGAATCACTAGCATTTCAGATTTGTTATTTTTGACGAATACAAGATAGTTTAACGACTTTTTTTTTAAGGGAACCCATAAAAAATACTACAAGAGAACATCAAAACACTAATAAATCGTTGCATCTCAAGTATGCTTTTCCTATTTTATCATCAAAAACTTCTTTTCCCCATATCTTTTGTAAAAGAATTAGGAGTGATATCAAGGAACTAGATATTGAAAGGGCCTGTCACTTGTGTTCGCAAGAGAACTAGATACAAAAACTTGGTCAACTGCTGAGTACCATCTGTTAAATAGTCCTATTTTCAACCCTTTGATTGTCATAGCTCAATCTTTATTCCAATCCGTTGAAATTTTTACTAGAGAACTCAATTTTGTGTTCATCTAGTATCATGAATAACAATATTCACTACTACCGGCTAGTTTTGCCTTAATAATTGTCTTCTTTGTACTGTATATTTTGCTTATTCCTTTGGGTTTTTTTTATTCTCCGGGCAAAGAGGTCAAGCCTCGCATGTTAATTAAACTTTCACATCCCCGATTAAAAGAAGAGTTGGCATCCAAAAACTTACAATGTTCTTCGTATTCGAGAGAGTTAAATAAGCAATTAGATCATACTAGTTTCGGTTTATCTAAGTTTTTTTTTCCACTGCTAACCAGTTACAAAAGTTTAGTTAACATTGATTAACTAAGCTAAAAGGCTAATCTTGAGTTCACAAAATGATGTTTTTTTTTTTTTTCAAATGAGGTTAAACGATATCATTTGTTATTCAAACGAGGTTATATTAATAATAATAATGGTTATGCCGTTGTGATATATATGTAAACAAACCTATTCATTTTAAAACGGGAGGAATATTATTTTTATTCTCTTAGGAATGATGCTTTTTTTTATCTAAAAAAATCTAGCAATTAATATATATATATTTTTTAAAAAACCTATTTTTTTAAAATATTTATTTTTAATTTCATTTCTTAAAATCAGGTAAATAATAAAAGTTTGTTTCCTTAACCACAACATGTCCCATCCCATATATTATGCTATGCTACACAGAATACATCATATTGGAAGTGGTAAGAGCAAAGATACAAGTAATTTTTTTAACATTTTACCGTATGGAGGATTCGAAAATAAATAGCAAAAACACTAAGGGTGGACTAAAATGGGATACCCAAAGACAACCCAATACATAACGGTTGATGACATTTATAAAGGACCATCCTCTGAATCTAGTGGTGGAGGGCATTGGTGAACAAATAGCAGCTATATACCAACATTGCTAAGAGGAGATACCAATGAGACTGTACCGAATTCCATATAAGACAGTATAAGAAATATTTTGTTTATATGAAATTTGATAACACCCCAAATAAATTGGCACCCTGTTAGCCGTTTCGCTATACACTCGTATGCCTAACCAAATGTATGGGCTCATTTGAAAATCTTTGTCTCCTCACATGTGAACACTGAGACCAGAAACCAAAAGACCCTCAAAATACGCATAACATTATTGATGAAGTGCCTAATTAGGTACGGGGGTTAGTGAAAAAGCAAGTTGGAACTGATAATACGTTTCAGCGGCGCTGCATAGCATGTATTCAAAATTACAAATACATTTTCTCCTTCTTATTCTCCCTCACGGAGGAGTTGGTATACGAAATAAGTCCACAAAACATGGCTGAGATTTGCATAAAATAACGAAATAAGTCCACAAAACATGGCTGAGATTTGCATAAAATAACGGCACTAGACTATGTCTATGTCAGATTGTGGGCGTGGTCTTTAACTCGCCACTAGTATCTTGTCGGGATTCCCTTTCTAGTCACATATACATGATCGGATGGCATTTTGTTGCAGCTGCAGGACAGAAGCGGAGCTAGAAAATCTTCCATAGGAAGGTAAAAATAAATAAAAATAAATAAAAAGGTAAAAAATATATTTCGAATGATAAAAACGGGCTTGTAACAGAGAAAATTAGGAACGATTTTTTTAGGGACCATCCAATTCTTAAAAGGACTATTGAGTTATTAGTCTATTCACTATATGCTGATAAGGGATGTTATAATATTAGTAAATGACTAGATTACCTTTTATTTACTTAAATTAATTTATTAATTTTCTAAAAAAATTATTTTTTTATTTTTTATTTTTTTTAACTTATTATTATTTTATTTTTTATTTTTTTTCTCGTGCTTTTTCGTGTGTTTTTTTGAGTTCAATTAGTTTTTATTTTATTCCTAGCCGAACTTCAATATGTTCAGTCAACAAGCACTATGTTCGGTTAGCATACACCCTACTATTACTAAAATAGTGTAATGTTCGGTTATTTAGGCTAGCCGAACTTTTGTTTACATTTTGGACTCAGAAGTTCGGTCAACAAATAAAATGTTCGACTATCATACATCCAAATAACTCAAAAACATTGTAATGTTCAGCTAAGAATAAAAAATTAAACTCTGGACGAACTCCCAGTTTTTATTCTCAAGTAAATAGTTCGGTTTCAAATTATTGAGAAACCAAAAGTTCGGCTAGCCATTTTATTTTTTCTCAACCGAACTGTTTTTGGTGTTCTCGAGGAACGAAAAGTTCTGTTGATAAAATATTATATTCCTAGCCGAACTTTTTATTGAAACTACATTTTGAACCCTAGTTTTCATGATTTGAAGTCGAATCAACAATTAGAAACGCATAAAAACGAAGGGGTTTGTCAGGAATTACCTTTTAATTTGCATGTTGGCTTGATCAGGAATCGGTTCTCTCATTTGGGGTTCAATTTCGGGTTCAACAACTGACCATATGTCCTAAAAATAAAAATAAAATAACAAAAAACAAAATTAAAAAATAAAAATAAAATAATATACAAAGGACATCTTAACCATTAACTAAAATATATAGATAAAAGGGACTAAGAATTACTTTACAGTGACTTTATCAAAATGGGAGAAATGGTTCCCCCAAATTTTGAGTAATCCCTAAAAAATCGTTCAAAATTAGACTTAGAAGCTGTGGGCTGGCTCTACCCCTGCTGCAAGAACCCACGCTGAATGGGTTAATTGATTCTAAATACTAGCCATCCCTTATTAACGAAAGAAAGGTAACCGTTCATTTTCATTTTTTATCAAATTTATTTTCCACGCAAATGGAAAGTTATTGACTTAAATTTAACCATCAACGTTCCCTACGAAGTTGGAAAATGTTACATAACCATAGTTCTAGCGAACTTTGTCCCACAGTTTGTAATCTTGTAAGAGCGCATCATATCCCTGTCAAAACAACTGGTCCATGATTGAGATTTCAACTTTAGCACCAAGATAAATATGTTCATAGTGGAACCTAATGCTTCATCCTTCCCTGGTTGCCAAACACATTAGATAAATATACCAAGGCACTGTACAATGACATATCCGACAACATCATTCAGGTGTTAGTGCCAAAGTCTTTTTTGTCATTGATTACTACTAATTTGCTTAATCTTCTTCATATTGTATAAATTTTCCCTGTAACTAAAAAAACTGCGGTCCAGCTCTCTGGCTAATAACCAGAAGGAAAGGGTTTGATATCCTGTCATCTATAATTCTCATTACCAGCAGAGTGGAAAACAAGATAGAAGTTACCTGCTCTTCCCCAAGAAAGTTGGTTCTAGAACGTCTTGTATTGCTTAACTATAAAATTAAAGGTGACAACAACAGAAAAAGAATAGACACAGCCGTTCTACAAATGCCACTAAATGCGACACAGGACCTCACTCAAACCAAACAGGCAAATAGAGGATAAGACCAATTAAAAAGGTACAAGAACCTTTTCAATGAATCTCCACCTGGACAAAGCAACCATTATGCTACATGGTCACTCGTAGTAGTAGGTTATACAAACAATAAAAGAGAACTAGAGAAGCAAAAGACGAGATATTATCACATGATTTCATTAAGGCAGAAACTCACGCAATTAATTGGCAGAAGTCCCACATCTGCAGAACTTAAGCATGTAATTAATTGGTAAAACTCTTGGGACTTGGGAGGATAAAAAACATATCCAACAAACTCCAGAGAACAGAAGATATAGAATTAAAAAGAAGCAACGTCAAGGATAACTTCCAATAATGCTGAAATAAAAAGAACCAAAACAAGTTAACAAGTCATTTAAAATGACTCTTACTTGCCCAGAAACATTAATAGCTTCGGTACTTGTAAATATCATTCAAGCTCGGTCCTTTATCTCACTAATTGCTACTTGTACTCCAAATGTTTCTATAGCAGTGTTAACACATTCTATAGCAAGTGGACCGTACAAATACAAATACTTTTGTGCTTAAGAGGACTACTGTGGATTCCTTTGGGGTATGAATAGGCTGCACAGAACAGAGATAACTAAAAGAAACAAGCAAAAAACCAAAAATCATGTGTCATACCAGGGCAACTATTAAGTGCTTTAACAAGAAGTCAAGAACGCATGCAACAGTTATCACATCCAGCAAAGTGGCAAACGAGACAGAATTTATCCACTCTACCTGCAGAAAGTTTGCACTAAGATGTCTTGTACTGCTTAGCTTTAAAACAAAAAAGACGACAGCAGTAAAAAAATAGATCAACCGCCATTTTACAAATGTCACTAAATGTGACAAGGGACTTCACCAAAAGCAAACACAAATAGAAGACAAGACCGATTAAAAAAATGACAGTCTTAAGTCACGAGTTACTGCCACATTAAGCCTATATTTGAAGAAAACTTAACATAGTCTAATAAAAGTGTAAGATACAACAATTATACATTTCTGTATCCTGTTAATTCCTTCAAGAAATCCCAGGACCGTAAAACCGTAGCCACATTGAACTAGGAGAAGTATTAACTGAGATCGGAAATGCATCCTCCCCCACAAAAGAAGCAATCATGATACCACAGGATCACTAGGTTATACAAACAACAAAAAGAAGCAAAATACCAGACATATTATCAACAAATGTTATTAACGCAGAAACCAAAACTGAAGCATGCAATTATTTGGCAAAAGTCTCCCCATCTACAGAACTTAAGCATGCAAATATTTGCAGAAACTCTTAGATCTTTGGAGGATATAAATCACATCCAACGACTAAACTACAGAGAACATAAGATATAAATCAAAAAGAAGCAGAGTAAAGTATAACTCCCAATAATGCTGAAATGTAAAGAACCAGAACAACAAATAGCAAGAAGAAGAATATCCCTTATCTTAAATCCAACCAAAGACCGATCAATGTGCATTTGGTGTTGAAGATGCTTATTGTAAGATAGTTGTTAGGCCAAGTATGATGTTGCCCTGTTAGGTTCTTCAACAAGTTCAAACAAGAGCCAAGACAAGATCTTTCATTACAATGATGGAAAAAACTCTCAAATAGACCGACACCCATTCACGAGTGACTTCTTGGTGAACATAATCTTTCAATATCTCTTCCATTCCTAGATTCATGTGCCAGAGAACAGCACGGTTCGCCTCAAATATCTGTTTCAGTGTATTCCCTTTTACAGCTGACTTTTTCTCTTTCTCTGATGATGTTGTCTCGAAACATCTTGTGGTGGTATTCTGATAAGGTGGAATAGTTCCAACTTGACGACACTGAGTTTGTCCATTAATAAGTTTGTTGGTGCTTCCTAAGGTATGGAATTCATTCTTAAACTTCCCCAAATCAGATGATACTGGAGTTGGTATCTTCCCAATATTGTTCCTAATTTGAACCATCTTGTTTAATACTCTCCTCGACATCCTTAGACACATAAACAAAATAGAAATGAATTTGTTTGCACAAGTTTTTGGGATTAACTCTATCGAGAGTTGTGATTGATTCAGAAATATAAGCTGTTAACTTAAAGTGCCCAAATCATTTGGGAATAACCAGAACAAAATTAAAATTTTCTACAAGTTATTATGATTTCGTGGAATACCTGTTTCGATTTCCAAATTGCAACGAAGTGACAATCCAAAGAATAAAACCCCCAAGATCTCTCCGATTAGTCGATTCGTCTAACTCAGTGAACAGATAGAAAAGAGATGAGATCAATGTAGTCAATATCGGGTTTGTACCGATCGAGAGCGATACGACACACCTTTGTATCAGGGATATTTCAATTTTAAATATCGGCGGTCCATATATTTTATACTTATAATTATTATATCAAACGTTTTTCCATATTGGACGCATTAAGATATAAAATTAGTACTTATTTTTCTAAAATACCATAAAAAATATGAATAATAATTGAAAACCCTAGAACAATGATAAGGAAATTTATTTATTTTTATTTTTTAGATTTTTTTTAATTAAAAACCCTAATTTCGTCTGTACCTGTCCATTTCGGACATTTAGGTTAAACCGTATCGGTCAATATCGACCGATGTTTTCGGATAAAAATCGTTCCACCGGTATAGACTGTTTCGTATCTGGTGAGATCCGATACCGATAAAACCGGCGATATTTCGACCCTACCGACCGAAATTAACTATACTGGATGGGATGCGATTGAAATATGATTCGTTGGGATATGCCCAGCCCAGCCCAACAAACACGGTTCTAGGAAGCCACCACTTGGGGCGTGGGCATCCTTTACCAAAAATACTGACGTACTTTTCTTTTCCTCCAAATTTTATTTATTTATTTATTTTTGTTGAAAAAGTTAAATTTATTGATGAAAAAAAGATATACAAACATCATTTGGATTTACAAACATCGAAGGATCTTATTAAGCTAACATTGTTTCTCTGTTAAACAAAGTACTGAAAATAGATACCAAGTGAAAAGTGTCAGAGTTCGAAAGTCAAATAACAACTAAAGATTTCACTTTTAAGATTATGTTCGTCCTTTTTTTTGACTTTCCTATTAAATAATTTTACGCTTCTCTTCTTCCATAAAAGCCACACCATTTCATAACGCAATATGTTCCATACCTTTCTCATTTTCCGAGACAAAGGGAAAATCTCTATGCTTCAAAGTTTTGAATTAAAGTTCCCCTCATGCACCATGACACCTTGAAAGCATCTAAGAAGTAAAACCATAACTCGTTTGATATCTCACAGTGGAAGAAATGTGATCAACATCCTCTTCCTCTTTGTCGCAAAGCTTGCAAGTTAAGTCTGCAACATGAATTATTTTATGTTGAAGGTTTAATAAAGTTGGAATTGAGTTATGGAAGGCATACCAGAGGAAGACTGATACTTTGGATGATATCTCCTTCTTCCAAATAAATCTTGCATACTCTGAAGTTGGTGTTGATTTTTCATTCTTGTACTTAGAATAAAATTATTTGTCGGGGAACTTGTTGCTTGTGATGGCAAAGTAAATGATCGAGTCTTCATGAGCTATAAGTACTTGTGGTGACGTGATTAATCTCATCAATTCCATGTAGCCGAATCTCACCAAATTATTGTTTAACACGCTAATTTCCAGTAAATTGCTTAACCCAATTCCCCTGCATATCAATACATTCAACCAACAAACACCATTTCTTGTTTGATTTCCTGTAAATTGCTGGAAAAAGCTCTTCTGAGGATCTACTGCATATCTAGAACTAGATCGAATAACAATTTTATATCCGTAAGTTTAATTTTTTCAGTACTTACGGCTAGCAAATGATGAACTGCTAGCCGTAATTTGGATGAAGAATTTATACGACTAAAATTTTAATCACATACTTAGGCGTAACTAATAATTTTATTAGCTTTTGAAAAAAAATCGTAACATTTCAGACCATATATGTTGTTTCCCGGTCTTAGACATAAAAAATCCAAAAATTGTTTCCGAAATGAAAGTTTATACTCGACCTTGGAATGAGTATCAGTTTATATTTGATCTTAAAATGAGTATAAGCTTATACTCATTTTAATATCGAGTGCACACTTTTACAACTAGTTCTAAGTGGAGTTTTCTAACCTTAAGTCTTACTTATTCATAGTTGTATTTGGGATTTTTTGATTTCTACGACTGACAATAATAAATCTTACTTATTCCTAGTTGTATTTGGGATTTTATGATTTCTACGGCTGACAATAATAAACTCCTAATTGTAGAGGTGGTTACGGCTAGAAATTTAAAACACAACCTAACTAAAAAATACGTTGATACAAAAACTCAGAGGGGTCAAAATCTTCATCAATTCTATAACCTAACCACTATCACCTAATTAGTTAAACTAATTAATCTCATTCACACATAACAGAAGGCAGATTAATAATATCATGATAATGGATTATTCACTTTACTACATAATATTGATTCTATTTTGTAATTTTATGGAGCACGTCAAGAATTTTCAACAGCCTTAAAAACAGCTTTCAAAAAAAATAATCAGGCCCGAACCTCCTTTACACGGCCCAAAAAGAAGAACCGCTTTAAACTTGAATGGGAGTCCTTGCACAGAACAGAACTATAGAAGAAAAGAAGTGAGAGAGAGTCAGGGAGGAAGATGACGACTCGAATAGCACCGGGGGTTGGAGCGAATTTGCTCGGACAACACTCTGCAGAGAGGAACCAAGATGCTACCGCTTATGTTGGTAATCTCGATCCTCAGGTACACTCCACCCCTAAACCCTAAAACTCTAATAATAATATGTTCCTCTTTTCTAGGGTTTATAGTTGTACCAGTTGTTCATAGTTTGTTTGAATTTCTACTTTAGTTGAAGATTAAAAACAACCATGTCTTTGAGAAGTAAATAGAGTTCATCATTTTTAGAATGAATTTTTATTCAGTTGTTTGAGTAGGCTGAGATTTCACATATTAGTTATCTTTTTCTTAAATTGTGCACTCAGAATGTGAACTTGTTTCCTTCCTTTTGTCTTGTATAGGTGAGTGAAGAGCTATTGTGGGAGTTGTTTGTCCAAGCTGGCCCTGTTGGTAAGACTCCCTTTCACCATACTATTATTATATCTTGTTTGGTGAAGCGTAAGGTGTTTAGAATTTAAAGGTGGCACATAAATAATTACAAGCTCTTTAATACTGCCTTTCTTTTGTAATGTAAAATTTATCTGTGAGGAAGGTTTCTTTTGCATCTCCTTCTTAATACATCTTTGGAAGGGAATAGACGTAGGTAACCTTGTATAAGTATTTTAACAAAGCCATATATGACTAAACATCATCTTCATAGGATTAGAATGCTTAGTATTGTTTATTCTGTTGAAGATGCCTTTGTTGATGAGAGGCTGTCCAGTAAACTTGGTTCTCCATACACCACCAATGTATTATTGCAAGTCATATAACATTGTGTCCATGATATAATATATATATGAATTGGAATGTAAATCTAACCGCAATTGGTGGAAGTTGAATTTGAACAACTGCATTCTTCTTAAATTTATTGGTTGAAATGACAACAAGATTGAAACTCTCCTCTCTTCTCATGCTATGTTTCTCTTGTTTCAGTTAATGTTTATGTTCCAAAAGATAGAGTCACAAATTTACATCAAGGATATGGATTCATAGAGTTTCGCAGTGAAGAAGATGCTGACTATGTAAGTCTTTCTGCTCTTTTGTTTTTTGAGATATGTTTTTTTAACTAATCGTGCACATAATCAATTGATTGTAGTTTGGTAATTTTTCACAATTCTTAATTCGTGCCGAATTTTGCACTGCAGGCAATCAAGACTCTGAACATGATCAAACTTCATGGAAAACCAATACGTGTGAATAAGGTGCAATCCGGTCCCCTTTCTTGTACTTTGATATAGAGCCTTCTGAAAATGTTAAAAGTTGTTTATAGCTTATGAAGTCCTTATAACATCAATAATGCAATTTGTATGATGTAATACGTCTTGCCAGTAAGTTGATGAGATGTCATAGATTTACTGCCACCAAAGGTTGAAGAGTATACACATTTCGAGTTGCATCGTCTGTCCTTTTTTTCCATCCTTTAGTTGTCCTCTCAATACTGATGCTATTTTAAGCACATCTACCTGTAGCACTTAGAGTGTTGTTGGGTATACCGTTGTTTGAGAACGCTATATTAATCATGAAAAGTTTAGATTTGGTCACCAAGCTTGTTATTTTTGTATCAATACCTTGATGGAAGTAGATTAATGTAGTAAACTTTGGTTATGCTTACTTTGAATCGTACAGGGAGGAGCAAAATATGTTTTTGGACCTGGTTTTTGTACAGAGCATGACATATGTATTTTAGTGTTAGGACTTAGGAATATATAGGTTCACTGATAGACGCAGTAAATGGATAGCTTTAGAATGCAGTTCTTCCCATTATATAACCTCTTATTCGTTCTAATATCGTGAGTGTTACACCTTGTTCCAGGCCTCCCAAGATAAGAAGAGCTTGGATGTTGGAGCAAATCTTTTTGTTGGAAACCTCGACTCTGTAAGTTGTTTGATTTGGCTTTTATTTTTGAAATAAATTCCTCCTCTGGGAGCTTGCCTCTAAAAGAATGTTGTTTGATTCGTAAGTTTATCTCTCAACACATGAAGCTAATATCCCATGTAACGTTTGCAGGATGTTGATGAGAAACTTTTATATGATACTTTCAGTGCATTTGGAGTCATTGTCACCAATCCTAAGGTTAGCATTCTACCAATCTTTAAGAACATCTCCTAATATTTGGCCAGTTGGCAGCCACTGATTTTCTGTGAGTGGATTCTGATCTCAAGGGCTTCTTCTGTTGCAGATAATGAGAGATCCCGAGACAGGCAATTCTCGTGGTTTTGGTTTTATTAGCTATGATTCTTTTGACACATCTGATGCGGCTATTGAGGTTTGTTTGTTACATGTATACTTTTATTTTGGAAGTGAGTTCTGGTATTTTACAGAAGAACTTTAGGAGGAAAGTTCAATATGTTGAATTTATTAACTGAGAGCTTGAACTTTTGAGTTAGCTCCTAGTCAGAGTGTCACAATATTTTGTTTGGTGGCGATACTCGTTATCCAGCCTAACTGTCACATTTTGATGAATCAAGATGACTTGGATGAGTTTTTGTGATTGAATACCGACATTAGTCCGTGTGATTAACTACCGACATAAGTCTGTGTGATTGACTACCAACTTAAATCGTGAGAAACATTGTTCTCTGTTCTGTTTCTGTAGGCAATGAATGGTCAATATCTATGTAACCGTCAGATAACGGTTTCCTATGCATATAAGAAAGATACCAAGGGGGAGCGTCACGGCACACCAGCAGGTACTCTCATCTCTAACCCGTTTCGTCTTTGTATTTCTGCCCACATACTTAGTTAGCTTGGTGTAGACTAGCTTCACTTAATTCATTCATACCTTTAGTGTCTGCTATTATCAATTAGGCCCAAGTAACCCACTTTTAAAACTCGTTAACTGATTTCTGGAAACTGATAAGTGTAACTTTTACATGGTGCCCATAATGACACTGCACTGTTGACATCGGTATCATCTAGACTTCAATAGCGACGGGTTTAGATTTCAGAATTTCTCAGTTTCAAAACCGGGGTTGGTTTTCGAAATGGTTAGCTGAGAATATAACCCTGGCACTTATTTGGCATGGTAGCTTATGGACTTGTTTTCATTTGCAGAGAGAGTCTTAGCTGCAAGCAATCCAGGTACAACGAAGAATAGGCCCCACACTATGTTTGCGAGTGGACCACCTACACTGCTTAATGGACCTGCTCAAGGAAATAATGGTCCAATGGGTGCACCAATGCCTCCACGACCCTTCATGAATGGCGGTATTCCTCCTGGACAACTTCCACCAGCCATTCGTCCTCCACCAATGCCACCAAGTGGGTCCTTCCCACCTCCCATGCAACTTGGAGGTCCACCTCCATCTTGGCCAGGTCATCAGCAACAACAACAACAGCAACAGCATGGCCAAATGATGGTACCATCTGGTATGCCGCCACCTCAACATCAGCAGTTCAGACCTCCACCTAATATGTTACCACCTCCACCTCAACATGGTGGATATATGTCAAGGCCTCCACCACCACCTATGGGAATGGGTGCACCACCGCCTGTTTGGCGACCACCACCACCACCACCTCAGCAACTTGTTCAAAGACCCCTTCCTCCGCCTCAGATGTCAATGCCACCTCCTCCTCCACCAAATTCACTACCTCCTCCACCTCCTTCATCAGGTTAAATTGGTCTATCAATTTTCAGAACATTGTAACTTTAAAAAATCATTTCAAGTCTTTATATGATTTTTGAAACCGAAATAACCCTCTGTGTTTGTAGTATTTAGTTAGTTAGTTGTGATATAGATAGACACATCAATGTACGGAAAATTCTTGCTAACAAAATGAGGAGAGTTAGATCAGCTTTTAAAGAATCATTCATGTTGTGTACATTTTATTTTTATGGTTGCCATAGGATTAGGTCTAAAAGTTGATATGAGTTGGATATACATGTTCATCTACAGTTAGGGCAACAGCAGCTTTCTACCTCCTATAACTGACATTAAAAGAATGAAGAGAGCATCCACATCAAGAAATTAAAAGAAGAAAGTGATGCATTGTGGACACACCTCCGTAATGCTCTTTATCATTAACTATTGGGTATGGCCATCACCATTTTTGTGGTCACCCAAATGAATGCAGAGAATAATAATTCAATTGATTTTACGGGGTTGCGAAATATTGACAAAATATCTATCCTTTAATTTCAAGTACTAGAATTTTCTATGCTAATTTATTAGTTTTGCAGAGTATGATTTTTGGCTTTGTTTTGTGTTGTGTTGAACTTGAGCGACTTAAAATCTGATGTAGTGCAATCCAAAGACAGTTGAACAAAAACAAGTTTTAAATGACGCCTAGGAGAGTAGGAGGTATGGATATCTAGATTAGACTGATGTTCATGTCGTGCATTCATGTGGTTCTTAGCATGGTGCGTAAGTCAATGAAGTGGAAATGAACCCAATCCGACCTCCTAATCCGGTGCCTAATACACACATTGGGATCCTTTTCTCTCTTCCAACTTTCCAGGTCACAGGCCACGAAGAACGAGTCACGTGGAGCGGTGTGATTTTGGTAATCTGACCATTCTTTATTTCAATTTGAGCCTAAGCTTGATATGGACAACTGAGAATAAAATCACCATGCAATATGCACATCTGCAAAGATACAGGCCTTTGTCATATGGTATCAATTGTTTGTAAGATTGGTAGAGTGGGGTTTTATGCATAGGTTACTGTTCTTTGCAGATCCATTTAGTCCCTTCATCAAAGCAAAATCCAATAGGTTCCTCTGCCTACTCTCTAGCTTGGCCCCCACAATCTTAAAATGTGTACAGGAGGGAAGATGATTCCAAAACTAATGCTCAACCTACTATTATTTCCCTAAAGCTTTGCATGTGAAAGACTTTCCATACTTGAAAGTTGAAACTTCACTTGGAAAAGTAAAAAAGCTCAAGAATTTTTCAACTTCTAGTACTTATGCTAGAAATAGTATGGGTAGAGCTTGTTTTTCTTCTTCCATTAAAGAAAATTTGGGTTACAAATCTATTTTGCGACGTGACAAGTGGCAGCTGACGAGACTGATGATACTATGTGGCCACGAGGAAGAATGGTGGTATCACGATGTTAGACATTGCGATACGATAACTGCTATTAAAAACGTGGAAACCGACACCAATCCGCCAAGAAAGAAGAAAAAAATTGATCATCCTTTGGGTCTTTAAATAGTCCTTCGAAGTGTACCCGTATAACTAAACTTAACTATCCTTTTTCATACATACTACTTCTTGTTGGGTTCTAACTATTTCAATCATTTAGCTAATAGAACAGTAGAAAAGCAAGCAACAAAGTTCACAGGATAAGAATTCAAGAATCTGAAGAAGGCGAAAGAAAAACTATTTGTGAGTCTTGTTGAAGTTCAATGGGTTGGCTGTCTAAGAAATGACAACCGAAATAAAGCGAGTTTGGGTTTCACAGCCAGTGATCATTGGTGGAGGACCTTCAGGGTTAGCAGTAGCTGCATGCCTTAAGAAAAAAGGACTACCTTCGCTGATCCTCGAAAGAGAAAATTGTGCAGCATCTCTATGGAGAAATAGAACTTACGATCGACTAAGGCTTCACCTGCCTAAGAACTTCTGCCAGCTTCCTTACATGGGTTTCCCACCTGACTTTCCATCATACCCAACAAAAGAACAATATATAGACTACTTAGATGCTTACGTGAAGCACTTCTCTATCGAACCCATATACGAAGAGCATGTTCAAATAGCTGAGTATGATTCAGCTATGGGATTTTGGCTAGTCAAAACCAATAACTCAGAATTTGTTTGCCGATGGCTCATCGTAGCAACAGGTGAGAATGCAGGCCCTGTCATACCCGAAATCGATGGAATTTCAGATTTCCAAGGCCAGGTATTACATACCAGTTTATATAAAAACGGAGATGAATTCGAAGGAGACAAAGTCTTGGTTTTGGGTTGTGGGAATTCAGGGATGGAGATTAGCTTGGATTTATGTAACTGTGGTGCTCAAGTATCTATTGTTGTGAGGGATAAGGTAAAACTTCTTGATACTATTAATTTCATTCATATAGTATTTTATCATTCATCCAATTCTCTTTAACCATCTTCTGTTTATATTGATAAACTCTGAGTGCCCAATCCAACCTGTTTTCCTTATTTAGTTAATTAGTACTATCTTACATATTTTGGCAATGAACTTACGGAATTTCTGATATGTGTCTCAGTTGCATATTTTGCCTAGAGATATACTTGGCAGATCAACGTTTGGTGTATCAATGTGTCTACTCAAGTGGTTTCCTATATGGTTGGTTGATCGGTTTCTCCTCTTCTGTTCACGTTTGATCCTTCAAGATGTACGACAACTTGGTTTCAAAAGACCTGAACTGGGCCCTCTTGAATTGAAGAACATAACCGGGAAGACCCCAGTTTTAGACGTCGGCACTCTAGCCAAAATCAGAAGTGGTCAAATTAAGGTAACAGCAATAACGAGTTTATTCTCGTGACTTAGCAATCATTTCTTCATGACAATACTTCTAGTTAGTACTAGAATATCATTAGTTAAACATCGGCAGTTTCCAGTTTCAACAAAAAACAAATAGAAACTTCACAATTTATGCGCAGTCTTTCAAGATAACAATATACTAAGACCCCGGTATCATTTCCTAACTATGGTCTATTTACTTCGGCCGTCATCTCAGGTTGTACCAGGCGTCAAGAGATTCACAAATAAAGGAGTAGAATTTGTTGATGGAAGAGTGGATGAGTTCGATTCCGTAATACTGGCAACAGGTTACAGAACTAATGTTCCTTCATGGCTCAAGGTAAGATACACAAATATCACCCCACAAGAGAATAAGAAAAAAATACGAATTCTATCAAGATGGCATACACCGCGCAATCCTTTGGGTTTTCGCCTGGTCTAACTAAGTCATTCTTTGGTTTTGGTTTTTCATTAGGAGGATGAATTCTTTAGCAAAGACGATGGTTATCCAAAAAAACCGTTTCCAAATGGTTGGAAGGGAAAGAATGGACTTTACAGTGTTGGTTTTACTAAGAAAGGTTTGTTGGGGGCTTCAATCGATGCTCAACGAGTAGCAGAAGACATTGCACATCAATGGAAATCAGAGACTAAGCATTTTCACTTGAGAGTTTGAACTAGTAATGGATGTCGTAACTTTTTTACCAACAGCCTAGAGACGTTCCTTGTGACTGTAAAGCTTTACCATCAACCATTTGTATTTTGCCAGGTTTTGAAAACTACTTTGTAACACAAAATCAGTGTATAGGTGTAGATATATGGATTTCTATATACATTCACGTAGTATACGTTTGGAGTGTTATTTACTTGTTTGTCGCAGGCCAAGGAATTTTCATGTCTTTTTTGTTTTACATATTATGATTGACTATTTTCATGTTTCTCTTTCAACGATAATTATGCATCATAGTTTGGCGACCCAACTAAAACTTCATTTTATTGCATTGAAGGATTGTTAACTCGATAACTTGAATACTCAAATTTGAGTAATGCGACTATACATTCATGAAAACAATGCACCATCTTTCTGATTTTGACAGTAGCATTATTCTTCCAGAACTTCATTCAGCAATTCCGAGTGGTAGGAGAATACAGATCAAACGATCTTGAGGTTTAACTGCGGCACGCATAGCTGTGTAAAAACCCTTTAAATTTCTACCTGAAGGCTGCACACATCTGTCCGTTGGTGTTTCTTATTCCACTCAGTCAGTTGCCAAGCGAGCCGGTAGAGCATGTTGCATCCACATTATACGCTGTCTAGCTCTATACTCTCTGTGTTATTACCTTACATCATTGAGTGCTAAGATTTCGAACAGTTGTGCTTGGTAGGACGGCGTAATGGAGTGAGTTGATAAACCACTAACAATACATCTGGTCCTTCCCACATTCATTATGTCTACATCCCAAACTCCAACCTCATAGTCCTTTAATGCATATTCTTTATCCCGGCGAATTTGATGGCCAATAAAAATCATTTAGGGGCTACTTTTTTAAAGTCATCCAATGAGAGAAGCTAAGGGGTAACCTAGGGGTATATAAAATTATCATAAAACCTTTCATTAATCTAATTATTACCAAAATACCTTTCACTAATAAAACCTAAACATAAACCTATTTCACTCCACTTCCTCTCAAACTACCGATTCCACCTCCACTTTTCTCTTCTTCTCCTCTCCAATTTCAAAACCACCGATTACACTTCAAACTACCGATTATCAAAACTTTTCTTCTCATCTTCAACCGATTAATCGTAAGCCAATCCATCGTATAATCGTAAACCAATTAATCGTACTTACTACAATCCAAAGATGCCTCGACAAAAGCAAACAAGTCATCAACCTCCTAATACAGATTGACCGCATTTTAACGTATTAGTAAGAGATCGAGAAATTGTTCAAGAACAAAGCGATGAACGCGATGAGGATGATGTAGACACGGAGTCCGAATACGAAAATCTGCCTCTCCAGCAGTTGGTGGCTCCAATAAGGTTAGGGGTTTACCATAATTTATGTTTATATTGCTTAAATAGCTTGAATTTGTGAGTAGAATACCAAGGGTTTTAGGTGCAGTAGCACAATCGTTAGTTTCGTGGTTGTATTAAACTACCGATTCTGGCAGTGTTCTTCACTGCTCATGAAGATCATGCACAATCGGTAGTTATCTTTAGGTTAAAACTACCGATTGTTCTTCTGTATAATTTTTTTGTAATAATCGGTAGTTTTGTATAGGCTTAAACTACCGATTGTGAGTGTTCAGTGAACCTCAAAAACACCCATCACAATCGGTAGTTAGATTTAGACATAAACTACTGATTATTCTACTGGATGCAAAAGTAGTGATAATCGGTAGTTAAATTTTTTATATAACTACCGATTGTGTGTATGTCCATAGACTTTTGTGTTCCCATTTTTTTTATGCACAATCGGTAGTTAAGTTGTTTTTTGTACTACCGATTATACACAATCGGTAGTTAAGTGTTTTTTTTGACTACCGATTGTTAATAATATGTGGAGTTCAACTTATTTTGTCTACCGTTTTATGTACTGAAATAATTGTTCTTTATCTTGTATCAAAAAAGGGAAAGGCGATCAAAGCAAGCCCACGGTACAATTCTATCGGGGCCTCGTGGTGGTGGCAGTAAGAAGGTTACCGCTAGTGCTAGATGACAAATGAGCGCTAGACAAAACGAAGAAGGAGGACCAAGTGCTCCTCAAGCTCAACACTTCGAAGGAGGTGGACCAAATGCTACAGAAGAAGAAGAAAGTGGTACAAAGAAACAACCAAGAAAGAGACGAGGGCACAAGGTCCCCAACTCTCTGAAGATTAAGGGTCTACGAGAAGGTCAAATCCCGGGGTTCCCAAGAGACGGAGGACGTCTATTGTTTGGCTACAAGGATTCTTAGGCCAAGGAAATCTACTCTACCGAGGTAATAATTATTAAACACCATTCTTATCATATTTGGTCCACCAAATAGAAGTGTTAACTTTTATTCTAATTGTTTTTAATTCGTCGTGTATATTAGGACCATTATAATGCGGTCCGTCTACTGAAACCTACTGCCGCACCATACAAGATGAACGTCTGGCCGTTGAAGGATGAGTATCCTCGGTTCCAGGAAATTATACTGAGCTCGGGGCTATCTACGGCTGCCGAAAACTCCATGTTAAAACACGACCGTGTGTCGATATCGACATTCATGGAGCGGTATTATCCAGAGACCGATATTTTTCACATGTCGTGGGGAGAGATGACCATCACTCCCGATGATGTGGTGCAGATTCTAGGTCTGACCGACCATGGTACGACGGTCAAGTTTGATTATGTGAAGCAGTTAAGCTGGGACCAGCTTTATGCTTTGACCGAGAAGTGCTTTGGCTGGGACCGAGAGACCTCTAACGAAGAGTTTGACCGGTGCGCTAAATACAGAACCATGCAATTTAATATGGTTCATTTGATGGAAAGATTCAGAGGCACCTTGGAAAAAAAAGGCCAACCCATAGTTCAGCGATGACCAGGTCAGAGCTGCAGCAACTGCATATCTTCTGTGCGTTTTGAGATGTGTAATTTTCCCAAATGCTAGTGGGAACCGGGTTGACGCCAACCTGCTACAACTTTTGGATCCCATCCACAAAGTTAGAGACTATTCGTGGGGCACTGCCTGTCTTGCGTTTTTGATGGAAGAGATGAGGAATGCATCCCGGGAGGAGACTAGCCAAATAGCCGGGAACGTGAGCTTATTGCAGGTATTTTAGTAACTACATTGATGGTTTGATTGCTATTTATTCTTTCTTCTTTTGCTCTTTTAATTTTCTCATACTTGGTTTGATATGTTCATTAGGTTTGGGTCTACGATCACTTTCCCTCCCTGGAGTTGGCAAGATAGAATCCGGATTGGGAGGGAGGCACAACCCGAGGCCAAAAATACATCTTTTCGGGCTACCATTCAAGGTTCAAGAAGCAGGAGTTGATTGCTTTGAGGAGGAACCTAGACTCCATGGCGGCCCCAGATGTATGTTTTGATCCCTACAGGGAAGAGCTAGCTGATCGTACTATACCTCGAAGGTCTGAGTTGGCCATGTACTTTGAACCCTTGTGGCATCCAACAGGATATGTCATCTACAATGCCTCTAGGGTCCTACGTCAAATGAGTTATGTCCAAGTAGAACCTAGGCCTCACATCCACGGGAAGTTCAAATTGGACGTTCCAAATAGTGTTTGTGGTAAGGAAACGATCCAAGTTGTTTACACACCCAACCCATCTGTTGAAGATTGGAACAACAGAATGCATTACATGATAGACGAGGGGAGACATGTAAACCGAGGTGATGAGATAACCTCAGCCTATATGCCATGGTACCGGGAGCATTCTCATCTTAAATTGATCCGTGAAGACAAATGAAAGAGCACCAGAGTGCAGGAGTATAGGTCCATCTTCAAAGACAACTCGTCGGCCATAGCAAGGCTGGTACGTAATGTTATTTCCTTTTGATTTTAGTTTTACGGGTCAATATTATAGATAATAATTGTTTGATTGTTATTGCCTAAAAACAAAAGAAAAGGATTGCATTTTTGTCGAACAAGGTAGGTTCGTGCCTCAATGCGGGAGATAAAGACCTCCTTGACAACCTTGATAACGAAGCTTATGCTCTCCAGTTCGGAGATACATGTACGATCACGACCGCGACGAGGAATATAACTTCTAAGAAGAGTAAATGTTCTCGCGGTTCAACGAGTGCTGCTCCTCGAGCCAATGTCCCTGCTCCTCCAGCCAATGTTACTCGTGCTCCTCTTCCTAAAACCAAAAAAGTTAGAAATTAGGTTGTAATCGTTAAATTGAAGGATATTATTTTAGTGTTTAACATTTCTGGTTTGAAGGTTTCCGATTTGAGATGATTATATATTTTTTTTTTAGTTATCATTTGATTTGCCATCGATTTATTTTTAACAAGTTATGTTCTTCAAATTTTACATGTACAATCGGTAGTTAGCGGGTTTGAACAAACTACCGATTGAGTAAATTCATCAGTAATCGGTAGTTTAAGAATTACTTAAACTACCGATTATGTACATTCAGCGACAATCAATCGTTTGTACAAATTTTAACTACCGATTGTGAGTGTCCAGGAGTTTTCAAAAATTTGGATTTCCAATTTGGGGCTACTAATCATAATCGGTAGTTTGTACAAATTTTAACCTACCGATTGCGAGTGTCCAGGAGTTTTCCAAAAATTTCGATTACCAATTTGGGGCTACTAATCATAATCGGTAGTTTAAGATTTTTTTAAACTACCGATTGTGATTGTACAAAATGTTGAAATTTTTTAAAAAATCTCGATTTCCAATTTGGGGCTACTAATCATAATCGGTAGTTTAAGATTTTTTTAAACTACCGATTGTGTTTGTACAAAATGTTAAAATTTTTTAAAAAATCTCGAATTCCAATTTGGGGCTACTAATCATAATAGGTAGTTTAAGGTTTTTTAAACTACCGATAATGTTGAATTTTTTTTAAAAAATATCGAATTCCAATTTTGTTACCGTTGATGAACGGCTGTAATTTGTATTCTGATACACCTATAAATAAATGAATTTATATCTATCATTCCCATTTCAAATCCACATCTTTTACATTTCAGTGAAAATTTCTAATATTTTTTTTTCATTTAATGTCGGGTTACGAAAAATTTAGGCTTAATGCAGAGAATTTTACCCTAGAGGAAGATTTATCCCTATGTCAAAACATAGTATTACATTATCCAGCAAGGGGTCATGAACGTCGGATGAATGGTTCAATGAGCATGGAATGGTTAAAACATATTCATGCTAACTTTTGTAATGAAACCGGTAACCCCAATAACCGGAACAGAGAACCGGTAACCCCAATAACCGGAACAGAGCAGGTCTTTTTTGTCGATATATGGAAATCAAAAGGGAAGTACTAGAATTTTCTTCTTTAACTGCTAAGGTGAATGAAAGAAGAATTAGGAATGAAACTGATGATGAAGTTGTTGCCAGATTTCTGGAGGAATGGAGAAGATGGAAACGTTCAATTTCAGGTACCAACCTCATTTCGAGATCCTAAGGGTGACGGAAGAATACAATCCTTTGTGTTGATTATTCTCCCAAGAAGTGAAGAACGTCGTCCCGGTCGTCATATGCCCCGTTGAAGGTTTGATAATAGGTTTGCTTAAGTGTTTAAGTGTAATCTGCTGATTTATTATATTTCATTTCCCTTAATGTTACGCGATGTAAGCTTTTTCGATTTCAATGAAATGATAGATGTTAAGTAAAATTGGCATAATCGGTAGATAATAATGTTTCTAAACTACCGATTACATACAATCGGTAGTTATTAAATTCACGTGCTACCGATTATCCCTAATTGGTAGTTATTTATATTCATTAACTACCGATTGTATCAAGAAAAGTCCTGGATAACAAAACCATTATAATCGGTAGATAAAATTGATCTTTAAACTACCGATTACAAAGTTTAAAATTTTGAACTTTAATTCAGTATATGTTTACAATCGGTAGACACAAATTTTCAATCACTACTGATTGGGAAAGATGAAGAGTTCGAAATTTTAGAAGTTTTGAGAAATTCAATTTGGGGCAACTTACATAATCGGTAGTTTAAGTACTCCATTAAACTACCGATTGTGTTTGTACAAAATGTTAAATTTTTTAAAAAAATCTCGATTTCCAATTTGGGCTACTTATCATAATCGGTAGTTTAAGAATTTTTTAAACTACCGATTGTGTTTGTACAAGATGTTAATTTTTTTTAAAAACTATCGATTTCCAATTTGGGGCTACTAATCATAATCGGTAGTTTAAGAATTTTTTAAACTACCGATTGTGTTTGTACAAGATGTTAAAATTTTTAAAAAAATCTCGATTTCCAATTTGGGGCTACTTATCACAATCGGTAGTTTAAGAATTTTTTAAACTACCGATTGTGTTTGTACAAAATGTTGAAATTTTTTAAAAAATCTCGATTTCCAATTTGGGGCTACTTATCATAATCAGTAGTTTAAGAATTTTTTAAACTACCAATTGTGTTTGTACAAAATGTTGAAATTTTTTAAAAAATCTCGATTTCCAATTTGGGGATACTTATTATAATCGGTAGTTTAATAATTTCTTAAACTACCGATTCTCAGAATCAGTAGATTATGGTGTACCCAAAACTTCCGATTCTTTATATTAGTTCGAACTTAGTGTACATATCTTTTGTACAGTCTTGTTACACCAGGCCTCAACGGTTTTTTTTTTTGAAAAAAAGAGTCGTTAATACTATAATGTATATAAGGAGGGTATGCACCTCCAATACATTTTAACTCTCCAACTTCGAAGAAATTAGTGGATCAACCTATTCTCAACTAAAGCATCAACTTTTTTCATTTCTTTTCCTCTACCGATTCTTCTACTCCTTTTACCCTTAAGTACTCTATTGAAAATGGCTCCAAAATCTTTACCTAAACAACCAAAGAAGGGAAAGGAAAAGATGGTGATAGGGGAGTCCAAAACCATTGAAATCAATTCGTCAACTGATTCCGAGACAACTTACTATATTTTGGATCCTCGGTGCATTTTAAGGGACAAAGACTTGTCAAGCATAAACCTATACTACAATGAAGCTGGAGAGTACATAGGTCCACTTCGGGATGATCCTAAGTGGGACGATAAGAAGAAGAAGAAGCCGGTTGAAACTAGGACCAAGTCCAGAGTAACAAGGAGTGGAAGAATTTCATGAGATCAATGAGATTGATCAATTTGAACTTCTATGATGTGTTTTGTTTCGTTTAATTCAGATGTTTTTAGTTTTTTTAAAACATGTTTAATGAACAATATGTAGTAAGTTTATTTGAACAAGTTTTTCTCCGGATGTTGAAATAGTATTACGAAGTTAGATGTTAAGTAAAATCGACATATTTGGTAGATAACTATGTTTCTAAACTACCGATTACGTACAACCGATAGTTATTTATTTCTCGTGCTACCGATTATCCATAATCGATAGTTATTTATGTTCACTAACTACCGATTGTTGCAATAAAAGTCCTGGACAACAAAACCATTATAATCGGTGGATAAAATTGATCTTTAAACTACCGATTACAAAGTTAAAAATTTTAAAGTTTAATTCATTATATGTTTACAATCGGTAGATACAAATTTTCAATCACTACCGATTGTGAAAGATGAAGAGTTCGAAATTTTGGAAGTAGAAATTCAATTTGGGGCAACTTACATAATCGGTAGTTTAAGTACTCCATTGAACTACCGATTGTACAATCGGTAGGAAAATAAATCACGATCCTACCGTCTGTACAAAACTAAAACTCGAAAAATCAATCTAAAACACTCTCGATTTCTAATCCAAAACTAACTCAAATCATTTTCTAATAACCAAATTAATCAACTAATAATCAAAATTAACACTAATTAAGCAAGGGTAGATTAGCCATTATAGAAAATAGATGGATAAGGGATGTATTGAGATTACTTTAAAATGACCTATTTTGTCTTATTAGTCGCCCCTAATTAGTTTTTAATAGCCCTAAAAAAAATCAGGTTCTTTATAGGTTGTTTGTCGACAAGTGTCTTCAAAGCTGTTAAAGTGGTAAGAACTTATCCTTTTATGTGTTTTTGATGATCAAACCAAACAATCAAAAAAGGGAAACTTAACTAATCATATATCCATTATTGGAGTGAAAACAAGAATGAAAAGGTGATCAAAACCAAGAACACACCATTGATTGTTTAATCACTCTAATCACACACACTAAGTGGAATGGTATATAAGATCATGAGGGTCCCAAACAAAAGTTGGGTTTGGTCTTGGTTGCTTAATATGACAATGCAACAATAACTAGAAAAAATGTATGGGGTCATAAAGCTTAATTAGCCATGCCTTAGTTCCTGTCAGAGAAGTATATTCTTTCACCTTCACCTCTATGTGACATCATTCTCATCTTGGTTTAATATATCAAAGATACTCTCAATCATTGGCCCCCAAGAGTCAATTTTAAAGGCCAAAAGATGTGATCCCTTCACTGAAACAAACTTGTTTGGTTTTCCTTTCTAAACAAGTGGGTTCAACAGTTCAATTAAATTCAAATCTCTGTCAAGGAAGAAAGTAGGTAGTGTGTAAGTAATGCCTTACCTCAGTTATCTGATTATCTCAAACTCACGGCGTCCGAGTTTGGCCTTCAACACACATTACAGCCTACCCTAGCTTACCTAAACTATTGTCTCAAAAAGACCTGTAAAACAGTAAAAGGAGTAACAGCATTATTATCAATAACCTTACGTCCATTCAAATGGAATGGACTAATTAGTACTTCAACATCTTGACTACAAGTGGAGTAGAAACATTCAACTCTATCTCCCAAATGATTGGGACCTCTGCAAAGACATTGAATAGTCGCGTGATGCCACGAATTCAAGATAGGTTGACCTTATACAGGAGAGAATTAGCTTACTTTTTCACTTATTTCAGGCCAATTTATGCCGTATCTACTGCACAATTCAATGTCATAAAAAACTCAGAAAATCAGTAGGCCTAGTATTCAGATCAATGTAGTTGGGCATAGATTTACTACAACACAGAAAATTCAATTGAGTACTACCATTCTCATGGATGGATTAACAAGATGTGAGCTGTTTTTGATAGTTTGTTTACAACTCAAACAAATGTAAATATTCAAGTGCAACAAGAAAGATAAAAGCTTTAAGAATTAACGTCAAAAGATTACAACATTGCTTTAGCAATTTATCAGAATTTCAAAAGTTAAAGCAGAGAAGGAAGAATCACATTTCAAAATCCCAAATTGTCTCGGCTCTCAATTTAGGCCTTTTTGTTTCATCCGCTAAATTGACTGATGCAGAAATCTGCAAGAAAGAAAAAAAGATACCAGAACATAAGCAAATATAAAATCAGGAATAGTAGGTGACGAAACCCATATAGAATTGAATAAAAGGTAAGTTTCACCAGAAAAACGCTTCACTGCTTTTTGAATGAACAATCACACAAGGCCTGAATGTGTTCAACATATCTACACTACTTTTTCTCTAATTTGTCCTAATGAAAAAGCAAGGGATAAGATATGTCCAAATTGAAGATTAAAGATTTTTGGGGTTGGCAGTAGCCAGTAGCCACAGAAATGAGCAAATATGTGGAAGGCTGTTGCGCGTGTTTACTAGGGCTAGCTAAAGTATAATTCTAGAAACTTTCAACAGATAAAATCAAAATACAACGAAGTACTCGTCCTGTAGTAGTTACAATCTTTTCACATTTACAAAACTATTCAAGAACTAAAACATTCACAAAAGAATACAACATAAAAGAAAAAAGAATATCACCAGGTAGGAAAGAGGAGAGAAAACAAACAGAGTTTGCATCATATATCAGAGCCATCAACATAAACAGTTATTTGGAAGTCATGCAAGGGACATATCCATTTAGTCTGCCGCTAATTGACTATTGGGAAACTTACATCCATTAACCCCTATAAACTCATAGTCTTAAATTTCTTGCAAACCTTAATGTTAATCAACCGACTTGAATCCTTAGTCCCGTTCCACCCAATCAATCAGTAGAATAAGGTTCTAAAACTTCTCATCAATTTTTAAACTACATTCATGGCATTGACTTGTCTTGTGAAAATGGACTTAATGCTAAAACTTTCCCTCACTATCAGTAATACTACAATATATTCAAAAACCCTCTATGCAAATTAAAGTTCCAAGGACGAAACTAAGGCAACGGAATGAACTGTTAGTAAAACCAAAAGTCAACCCTTTCCACATTAATATAATACATTTGAGCTAGCTTCCTTCATAATCTAATAAGAGATTCCACTATATACATTGTTACATGACTTCTTGTCTTTCTTCTCCTAGTTACTCCACTACCATTTATATGATAGATGTATAACACAGTACTTATTAACTGATTCAAGAACCCATTATGCCAATTCAGAATAAAAAATAACAACAACAAGAACAGCAATGGTGCTAGTGTAGTAGACGTACCTTAAACGTTCCATTAATCTTTGAATTCCTTGACCACTCCAAACCTAAGTTCTTACTTGAAGTCTGATACGTAGCCTTAAAAACATCATCCCCATAAACCTTTTGAGACATAGCAAAATCCCAAGTATTTTTGGAAACATCGTAACACGGTTCAAAAGTCCTTACTCCACCATGAACATAACTATACTTCAATTTACAATTCCCAGAACCAAACATATAATTAGCTGAAACCTTATTTGCGTTATCAAATACAAGTGTCCCATCTAACATAGTCCTGTTATCCCCTTGCCCATGTACATATGTCAAACTCAATGGTTTTTCCATAAACCTAACTGTATTCATAAATCTAAAAGACACATCCTGTACAGTACATAAAACAAATTTAAGTCAAAATTGAGATAAACCCTAACAATTTCAATCATCAAAAAACATAAAAATCCTAAATTGAATTGGCCTAGGGGATACCTTTTTGGGGACGTTATAATCGATAGCGAAGAATCCAGGCTTTTCAACAGTAAGAGCTAAACCATTTAAGCTAGGTCCATTAGCAACAGTAGCATCAGTCAAAGAAGCTTTAAGCTTAACATCACCGGCATTCAAAACGACTGTACCAAGTGCGCTACTCTTATCAGTATCGTAAATCCCTTTCACTGATGCCTTCATCATCTTTCCTTGCTGTCGGGTTTTGAAATCCGAAAGAATTATCAACAAACAACTTCTCTTTGACTGGTTTGTGAAACTCAATGGAGTTTTATAGGGTTATGTTTTAGTGATTGACGGATGATTCAAGAAAATGATGATGTTGACTATGCGTATCGCGTGTCACGTGACCTACTAATATGCGCGCTTGTGCATAATTTTGGATAAACAGGGTCGTGGCTCGTGGGCGAGGGTTTGGGTTTAGGCCCGAGATCGGTTATTTTGCGTGTGCGCACTGGACAGTGGACTTAATCACCACGGGGCCCACATTTTTTAAGTTAAAAGCTGGTGAAGAGCGTGGCGAAAAGTGGGCCCAGTTTTTGCACACTATAAGTCTAGTACTCACTGCTCACTAGTACTGCGAGAACTATAGAGAAAGAAAAAGGGAGGAAATCAAATTTATGTTTTATTAAAGGTGGAGAATATGAAGAAATATAGTGGTACTAGTGTTTTTCTTTCGAAGAATTCGAAACTAGTTCTCTATAGATCAATAACATTTTTAGAAATATGTTTGGGTAGTGTTGAGAAGTTTTGCTTCCGCTAACGAAGACGTTGCAGAGCATTTGTCGAGAAAAACAAACGATCCAAAATTATGTTAAAGCGGTATCTTGAAGAAGAGGAACAAGAAGAAGGAGAGGAAGGATGCAATGAAGATCAAAATCATGAATTGTTAAACGTTGTTAAAGAAGACAAAATGAAACAACTCAAGAGAGTTCACGATAATGACGATGGACGAGGACTAGGAGAACGTCATGGTAGTAGTACTGGTAGTGGTGGTTATTATGTAAAGGGAGAGCCATCTGCGAAGAGAAAGGTGGGGGGTATAGGTAAAAGGGTAGTATTACAAAATGAAGAGGAAGATATAAATGGAAGGAATAAGAGTAAAGATGTTAGAAATAGAATGAAGGTTTCTAATGAGGTGTTGGGAAGGTTAAAAGAAATTGAAGTGATGGAATCAAGTGATATCAATCAGCTTGTGGATTTAAATGAGGTGGTCCTATGTTATTCTTTGATCAGGGATGGTTTCTTTGTTGATCTAGTCAATCAATTCATAGAAGATGTAAGTGATGGCATTTGTAAGCCCAACTTTTAGTTAAATTATATACACGTACTTAGAATATAGTTTAGTAAATAGACTGATGTAATGTATGCCTCTTTAAGCATGTAGGAATATGTACAAGTCATGTCGTGTAATAAACACAACTTTATTTATTTATTTATTTTTAAAATAATAATAATAAAATATACAGGTTATGGGTTATAAGCCCAAAGGTATCACTATCCAACTACATAAAAACCAACAAAATAAATTTAACATAAAAAACCCATTATAAACCAACTGTCCATATTACCCTTGCTTATTATTCAGCCCAACTTCAGAAACTATTCACGCCCATCACGCCCATTTCACCTTGACCTTACAGAATTTTTTTCCCCTTCACCTTACGGAATTTTTTCCTCGTCTTCATCTTCATCATCAGTAGCTTCATCATCCTCGTTTTCATCTCCATCAGCATAGCTTCATCATCCTCGTCTTCATCTTCATCGTCAATAACTTCATCATCCTCATCTGCATCATCTACAACTAGAATCAGAATCAAACCAATTTCAAAATATTGACGAAACGGTTGTTCATTATCATCAGTAACATTTTCAACCTAAAATAAAAACAAAATCATAGATCAAAATCAAAATCAAAAATGGTTTCATCATCTGTTAGGTTTAGGTTTCATTTGTTTCGAAATCAATCTTTCATACTTAGGTTCAAAGATAGAAAGTTTCAATTCCATTTGTTTTCACCCTTATTTATTTATGATTCAATTATGTTCAGTTTTGGTTTCATCGTTTTTTTTCGTTCAATAAAATTTCATTCAAATAAAAAAATAAATGAAAAAAACACTATGAAACCCAAAAAGGTTTCATAGTTTTTCTTTTTTCATTCAAATAAAAAAAAAACAGATGAAAAAAACACTATAAACCGAATAAGGTTTCATCCATTTCAATTACATTTTTCTGAAGAAAAAATATCTCAGCATATAAAAAAACAATGAAACCGAATAAGGTTTCATCCATTTCAATTACATTTTTCTGAAGAAAAAATGTCTCAGCATATAAAAAACAATGAAACCGAATAAGGTTTCATCTGTTTAAAATACATTTTTCTGTAGAAAAAATGTCTCATCATATAAAAAAAAATGAAACCGAATAAGGTTTCATACACATAAATTACATTTTTCTGTAAAAAAAAATAGGTTTTACTGATTTTCAACTAAAAATAGGTTCCATCATTTTATTTTTTTGGTTCAAATAAATTTACAGATGAAAAAAAACAATGAAACCAAAAAAGGTTTCATCTGTTTAAAATACATTTTTCTGTAGAATAAATGTCTCATCATATAAAAAAACAATGAAACCGAATAAGGTTCATACACATCAATTACATTTTTCTGTAAAAAAATAGGTTTCACAGATTTTCAACTAAAAAATAGGTTCCATCATTTTTTTTGGTTCAAATAAAATTACAGATGAAAAAAAAACAATGAAACCAAAAAAGGTTTCATCTGTTTAAATTACATTTTTTTGTAAAAAAATGTCTCAGCATATAAAAAACTAATGAAACCGAATAAGGTTTCATACATATCAATTACATTTTTCTGTAAAAAAAAAAGGTTTCACTGATCTTCAACTAAAAAATAGGTTCCATCATTTTTTTTGGTTCAAATAAAATTACAGATGAAAAAAAACTATGAAACCGAAAAAGGTTTCATAGTTTTTCTGACGTTTCACCAATAAAAAACCCTAATTGACAATCCGAGTACCAGGCGCTACGGCGCTGAAGTAACTAATGCCATACTCC
>JAJJMC010025652.1:4319963-4477092 GCA_023531435.1 Papaver californicum
ATATATATATATATATATACCTTTATATATATATATCCTAAGTAAATGTTATAGGAATGATATTGACAAGTAAAGATGAGCAAGCTTACATGAGTGTGATATATCAATAATTGTTTTCAGCCCATCCTAAATCCCACGGTTTAATCCACAACGATTTTTGGTTTTCTGTTATTTCTTCTTCTATCGTTATCTTTTAACTTTAGTGTTTTAGAAAAAATAATTTCTTCTATGTTATTATCTCTTTGAAAAACTCCAAAATATATACAAATAAGAAAAATGTTATACTTAGATGGATTTGTTGAAACTATTTTAGTCTACAATATGTTTGTTAATGATGTTGATTATATCAAATCTTATATGTATGTTCCAACCCTTAAACTAACATATAAAATTAATTTAATTTTTTATAAAAGATAAAATGTTTCCTTATAAAATCGATTTAAGTCATTTGAAAAGATAAAATATTTTCTTGATCCATTATGCGACCATCGTATTAGTATAAGATTTTTTGATTTTTTCGTCATACAACAAACTAACAGTTCAACAAGAAAATTTGTGAACAAAAAATTGTGTAAATGAATCAATCTCTGGAACCTTACATTTTGATTTTGATAACTAATCAATGTCTGTAGTCAAAAAATAAATCAAAAGCAAAGAAAAAACTTTAATCATGTAATCTTAAATAATTTTTTGTATATAATTAAATGATATAGTGTTTGTTTTTGTTTTTGTTTTCTGTTTATTATACAAGGTGTTAGATAATACATTTAATAAAAAAGAAAGAAGGGTTTTGATGGTAATTATTTTCTTCCATTTCAACATAATTTTAGGGAATAAAATAGTGAAATAGATTAAAAAAATATAAAATTAAAAATCTAAAAAGATAAATTACGATTGATCGTGGGATTTATGGTGAGTTGAAAAGAATTATCGATGATCCGAGTTATCAAAATATGAACCTCATTATTTATATCTGCATGTGGTGAATTTGGTGATCCACTGGTGTACAAGTGTTAGATTGGTTCATTGGGAGTCGAAAAGTGCATCCGCAATTACGTACAGCGGTAGATTTACACTTAAAAGTGTAGACGGTTTAGATCAAAAGGTGTATCTATGACGATATCCAATAAAGATCGTCTAGTTAACCAATTTTGATAATACCCGCGACAAATTTCTGAAATCCTTACTTATTGATTTCCCGCCTAATATTTGGCGGGAGATTTCTTCACTTCATCTATTAGACTTCATTTTGATGGGTTCAAAACCGATTAACCAGATCTCTCTCCCTCCCAAATCCCACCCTCACCCCCTCTCCTCTCTTTCTCAGGTGCATACAGCAGCTCAGTCGCTCAGATCTAAAGTGGAGTCTCTATTCTCAAGTGAGTTCATATTCTCTGTTAAACCCATCTAGTTGTTTCTGATATTTCTTAAGCTTCTTTTGAATCTAATCGTCATGTTATGCCTCTATTAATGGCATTGATATTCCCGTCAAAGCTCAGATATTTCTTTTATTCTTTCGATTTTTTGATCAAAGATCTGGGATTTTGCTTCTAAATCAATTAAATCGAATGTTCTGAACTTGGGGTTTTCTATTAATTTACTGTTATCAAGATTTTATTCGTCAAAATGTTGTGAACGTGATTCATTTTAGTACCCTTAAACATCGTTTGTTTATATTTTGTCACATTGATTGTTTACGGATAAATTAGGGTTTTTAATTTTTGCATTTGGGAGATTTACAATTGCGTCATATGTGTTTGTTAAAATGCTCAAGAAAGAAAATCTTATAGGTTATTAAGGATTTTTAGCTACGTATAGGTCCCAACATTCAGGTCTGAGAGAATACTCCGACTAATTCTGGATTTTGGATTTTACTCCTAGGGAAAGTAGTTACTTTTTCCTAATTATCAATATAGAAGGAATTTTAGTCTATAAACAGCATGCTAGTTATAACATATAGAAGAAGGGAATTTTCCGCTAGTGGAAGACAACACCTAGGGCAGGGTAAACCTTAAAGGTAAGATTGTATAACCCTCTCTATAATTAACGAAATGAATTAAAATCAGCAGTGTTACAGAACAAGTTATACTTCTGTTTTTACTTCATACTAATTGTTCTCTAATTGGGGTCAAGTTAGTTTGATCATACATTGACACACTCTTATTTAATTACAATTTGTTGCAGGTTGAGTGCTTTTGTGCTCTGCATCTCTATTTTTTGCTTCATACGACAACTGGACAACTAATCGTAGTTTTTGGCTATGGAGTTAAATGGATCAAGTGATGTTCATTTTATTCAGGCAATTAGGGGCGGGCGGGTGTCAAAAGTTATCAATGTGAATTCTCTAGGAAGTTTCTATTCAAACGGCGAGATTACCCTAGCTTCAACATTAAAGTTCAAGCCCCTTAAAAGTATTTATGAAGATTTAAACAATATAGGTTCTGAGCAACAAAAAGCAGCAATGTCTGGTTCACCATTTAGGTCTGATAGGTTCAGGGATGAAATGACGAGTGACTGTGAGGAAATTAGCCCTGCTGACATCTCTTTGGGAGAGATAAAGAGGAGATGCAAAGCAAAGAGGAGGAAAGTTACAGAACTGGAAAATCATGATAAAAATACTTGCTTCTCTCCTACTGATATCTCTATTGAAATAAGCTACACAGTTGAGCAGCGAAAGGAAGATGAAGCTGACCTAGAGGAACCCATCAGTAGTTTGATACTGAAGCTGTCGAAGAAAAAGCTTAAACGAAGATGCTTCCAGAAATGTGTATTTACATCTCCAGTCTCTCAAGAAGCAGTCCCTGAGAAGATCCCACACTCTCCTCAAGAATCATTGCAAACTGTTGAGAATATACATAAGCATTCTGATGTTAAGGTTGAGAGTTTCGAATCTCTTAGTGATTTGGTAAGTCTTGCTGATGGTTCTACAAGTATGTCTGATTTAGATACTGGTTCTTCTGGATTTCTGTCGCACGAAGTACCCAGGTGGCTTGATGGCGAGTCGGAGGAACAAACTTCTTCAGCTAAAGCATCTTCAACTTCTCTATGCATTGTACATGAACCCATTGATATCAAGTCAGAGCCTTTGGAAACTGATGATAATGTGGTATCTGTTGCTGATAGTTATCTGTATATGTCTTATTCAGATATGCATTTTGGTGAAGATAAGTATCATATACCCTCAACAGTTAATGGAAATGAGTTGAGGACTGAAAGATTGACTTCTGTAACTGAAGAGGCTCCTAGTTGTGTTATAAATGAGGTTCCTTTTGAATGCTTGGAGACTGGGGCATCAACTATTTTGACTGAAGAAAGTTCAAATGCCGCTGTTAATGAGGAACCATTTGGACATGTGAAGTTTGTTATGCCTCTTTGTTTCTCCAGAGGTGATGTTAGGATTGTTAAAGAAATTACTGACGTGGAGCTTCCCCAGCTTAGTAGTCAGAATTTTCTTTCTTCCCCTGTGTTGGTATCTGAGAAAGAGGGTCTTTCCATTAGTGAGGCTGAGATTGTCGAAGGAATTACAAATGTGGAGCTTCTGCAGATTAGTAGTCAAGATTCTCCTTCCCCCCCTCTATTTGAATCTGAGAATGAGGGTCCTTGCATAATTGATGCTGACATTGTTGCAGGGATTACAAATGTGGAGCTTCCGCAGCTTAGTGGTCAAGATTATCCTTCTTCCCCTGTATTGGAATTTAAGAACGAGGGTCTTTCCATAAGTGATGCCGATATTATTAAGGCAGTTACAGATGTGGAACTTCAGTTGCTTAGTATTCATGATTCTCCTTCTTATCCTGAATTGGAATCTAAAAACGAGGGTGATGCGGCTAGTCCCACATTGCGGTGCAACCCGATAATACCTGTCCCTGCAAGAACAGACCTTGGAGCCATTGAAGTCTCTTTTTTTATCCCTGAAAACAAATTTGAGCATGACAGTATTTTTGGTTACCCAATTTTACCTTGCAACAAAACAGAAGTTGTCACTGAAAGAATTAATCCCGGGGCTGAGATATGTAGAAGCGGCCAAGAAGAATCTTGTACCAAGGTAATAACATATTTGATGGATATCGATACTGTGACCCAAATGTCTGAAAGTGAACAAAGTAGTGGTGGTTGTGATGGATGTAATTCTGAGATGATAGGTGAAAGTGACGGTAAGGAGGATCAACCTCTTATTACAGAAGACAATGTTGTTAATGGTGGAATTTCTTTCACGTCATCACAGAATTCTACTCCATGTTCAAGTCTTGGAACTGATTCAGATTCTGTAGGCCATCATCATTCACCCACGGTCCAGCCTGTAGAGAAGTGCTCATCTCCTGCAACTGTTGAACCAGTGACAGATGTAGATGAAGTACTAGACTGTTCTACTGTCACCAGTCCTGATGCCATCAACAGGGTTGCAGTCATGGAAGACCTTGAGGATCACCATGCTCGAAAGCTAGATTATCCTCCAAAAAGGTTATTTTCAGCCAGAAAGGTGAGGGTTGTAAACCTTACTATCCATTCGTTTTGTTTCGTTTTTGTATCAATATCTATTTGTTTTGTAATCGGTTACTGAAAGTGGTTTGCCATAAACAAATTTCAGGCCATTTCACCATCTTCTCAGGAAAAGCTTCTTCAAGCTGTGGATGCTGATGAACTATATGATAAGATAAAACCTTCGAGTAAGTTTTCAAATTAATGTACATCTTTTCTGTGTCATGAGAAGGTGGTCACACCTTACATGTTCATAACTCTGAAGTCAGTTTCATCTGTACCACTCATTCTAGTTAACTATATGAGCTAATTATTTGCTTCGTTTCAGAATACTTCTTTAAACTTCGGAAAAAAACATGTTATTCTATAGGAATTTTAACAAAATTCTTTGTCCTGTCATGTAGGATTACCTTCTATTGTCTTTATCATTCTTATCTGCAGAAGCAGATGCTTACTGCTCTCTTGTTCCTTTCTAATATAATTTGAGTTTATTTTGATGGTAGGAGTTGTTGTGCCTGTCCTTTAAATGTTCTAACTAAGGTTTCATCGGCAGGAATACGTATTATAGGACCCAAAGTCAAAATTAACCCTGATGGAGTCCTTATGAAACGGAAGATGATGAAGAATGGATCTGCACAATTGGTTCCTAAAGGCATTCTCAAGGCTCCAAATGTTTCGTTTATGGTACCACGTCATGGCACTGAGTGTGCATCCATCCGGACTTGTGCAGACAAAGCTGTTTCATTCACGCAGAGGCAGATGCATGACATTGAGGTTTTAGCAATGAAGCTCATGAAGCAATTAAAATCCATGAAAGAGATTGTTGAACAATCATTGCTCACGGAAACTTTGCAAACTGATTCATGTTCATCTACACAATTGAAATATACTGTTGACAAGGTATGCAAGCAGATATGTGCAATCAAAATTTATGCTTTTTCTTATACAATCAAATATATGCCAGCGTTCACTCACCATGATAAAGGCATTTATGATGCCTTTTTACTGATTAAAAATAAATGCTTGCCTCCTATGCACTTTGGTTTTTCTCTTTGTTTTAATTTAATGTCTTGATTAAGTTTTTTTTTTCTTTGGGAAGATGAGGATGGCTACCGAAAATGCAGCAGAAGCCGAAGAAACTACAAAAAAATGGCTTTCCATGATGTCTAAGGACTGCAGTCGTTTCTGCAAAATTTTGGTCAGTTTCTACCTTTGCCCACTCTACTGAAATTCTAATATCTTGGAAACAGAAAAGACTAAGGAAAATATTTATTGTTAGCTTGTGACATGTCTGATCTTGATTACATCTTCATTCTGACAATAGAAAACAACAGAGATGAAAGCTGCTGCATCATCATCACCGTCTATCAATGAGGTCCACAGAAAGAGAAGAAAAATAACATTTGCGGATGAAACTGGTGGTAACCTCTGCCAGGTCAAGATTTTCGAATATCATAATGATCTCTTTTAGGTCCTGAAAAAAAGAAAGCCTCCAAGAGGTCTGGGATGTGTCTTGGTATCAAACGACGAGCAAAAAAAAAAGGGTCCTGAAAGTGAAACAGCTATCTACAAAAACTAGGGTAGTCGAATTCA
Source organism: Papaver californicum (assembly GCA_023531435.1). Lineage (NCBI taxonomy): Eukaryota > Viridiplantae > Streptophyta > Magnoliopsida > Ranunculales > Papaveraceae > Papaver > Papaver californicum. Next base: position 4,326,036 of record JAJJMC010025652.1, read on the forward strand.
CTTGTACATTACAACCTTGACCTCGGAAATGTTAACTGATGGCTGTAAGTCTCTAATAAAGAAATTTGGAACGGCCTGTGAAGTATCATGGAGGTGTTGAAGTTACTCGAAGTCTCAAACTACACACTGCTGTTAATTGGGCAGTATTCATTTAGGCTTGTATTGTACCTAGGATTGCTGAGTTGTAACTTATGAAATGATTTATTTATATTATGCATCCAAGAGATGAATTCATCATATACAGTTGTAAGCTTGTAACCTTCGTTGAAGTGCATTCAGGGGACATTTTTCACCGTGTATTGTACTCAAATTTTGAAGTAGATGTTGAGCTGAACAACTGTTACTATTACAGCTTCAGTATTATTTTATTTTTTTCATAAAACATTACATTGTTTTTCAGATTTCAGCTTCTTTATCTTTGATATATCAATATGGCTTGCAAAGTTACAACAGCCATCGCAGTGGAGCAATCCAACTAACTGAGTTGTAGTTTAAAGTAAGCTTTCTATTATGAGTTCAGTAAGGTCGGCAGTCAGGTCCTTATGGGGAGGTAATGAATTCGTCGTAGTATTTGAGGACCATTTGACACACAATAAGCATGCGTTATCTTTGTGCTTCAGTGGTCATCCGGCCAGTGTGGTGCCCCAGCTACGCCTCTAAAGTCCAACTCTAATGTGAATAGCCAAGGGACGGATGGAATACCTTATTTTCCAACCACAAAAACAAAAGACAAGTAGCCTAATCGAGAAAGCCACTCTCTTATCTCTACTTAGAATCAAAACAGATAGTGATTAATGAATATAACCTCACATGGTCAAATTCGGTGCCCAGGTCATTTCCTATTCGCTTTTGGTTCTCTTATTGGGAATATCCCCATTCATATTGACCTAGATCCACATCTTTTAGTGGAGTTTGATAATGGTAGAAAGCGGATTTTAAATACCGAGGGAGGGGCTCGATATTTTTACGTCATTATCTATTGTGTTTGGAGTTATCTTATCCTTGGATATTCTTTACCAGGAGTAAAGTGGAGACTATTATAATGGCATGAGAAGGCCAAAAATGCGAACTGCAAAGCTTTCATTCAAAGGATGTGATCCTAGGCAAATGCGTATGGGCATGTGGGTTATACACTCAACGTATTGGATAACCAGACTGCAATATTTTTACTAAGACTTAGGCTAGGTTGGTATTATTGCGATTTTGAAAAAACACTTTTTATTGTGCTATAATTAGAATTTATATTCCGTATAACGTGTAATAGATTCTAAAATTCTGGAGTATTTGTAATTATCTTATCTCGCAGTAATAAATGGATAAAACAAGTCAGTAATGATCCTTAGTTGTGGATAAAATCACAAGAGAATCAAATCAAAATATCTTAAAATGGGTTGTTTTTGTCTCGTTAAATTAAAAAAATTCTTGTTTTTGGAATCATCAATGTTTTTAGTTTTGACTATAAACTGATTGATGAGTGTGTTGTTTCTTGTGCTGTTTCGATCCATGACCCACCCAGAAGAAACGGAAAAAGGATCTGTTTTTTCTCTTGTAATTTGTAACGGTCGATACACTTGTGAGATGAGTAGCCTAGTATTTAAAGTCTAATTTGGTTGGCTTACTTGGCAGTCTTTATCCATATGAAAGAGATCCTTAATTGGTTCCCTTATTTAAGTTGAGTTGATGAGGAGTAACTGATACAGATTTAGCCAGGATTACCAAAAACTTCATTAATAATAAGCTATTGTAGACACAATGGAATCAGCAGCTATGAAGGGAGATCACCAGCATAAGATGAACAAGTATGCTTGTGGTTGTGCTATTGTTGCTTCTATGATCTCCATCATTTTTGGCTATGGTATGTATATTCCTTCTCACTCTCTCTTATGTCATGTTTATATGTATGCTCTTCTTTTTTTATCTCAATTTTCTAATTGGAATTTTGCTTTTCATGTTATGATCAAGGATTTTCAAAAGTTTATGGTTGTTTATGGTTTGTTAATGCAGATACTGGAGTTATGAGTGGTGCTATGATCTTCATAAAAGAAGATCTAAAAATAAACGATACCCAAGTTGAAGTTCTTGCAGGAATCCTGAACTTGTGTGCATTTGTGGGTTCTCTCTTAGCTGGTAGAACTTCCGATTGGATCGGTCGGCGTTATACAATTGTTGTCGCTTCTTTCATCTTCTTGGTTGGTGCGGTTCTAATGGGATACGCACCCACCTATGCAATTCTAATGACAGGAAGGTGCATTGCGGGCATTGGTGTTGGTTTTGCTCTTTTACTTGCACCAGTTTACTCAGCAGAGATATCTTCGCCTTCCTACCGAGGACTTTTAATGTCTTTGCCCGAGCTTTGTATTAGTCTTGGTATTTTATTAGGTTACATTTCAAATTATTTCTTTTCGCATTTGTCTCTAAAGCTTGGATGGAGAATGATGCTTGGAGTCGCTGGAATTCCTTCACTGGCCTTAATGGCTGGTATTCTTAAAATGCCTGAATCACCAAGATGGTTGGTGATGCAGGGTAGGGTTAGTGAAGCTAAGAAAGTTCTATTACTAGTATCTAACACTAAAGAAGAAGCTGAATACAGGCTTCAAGACATAAAAATGGCCGCGGGTATTGATGCATCTTGCACGGACGACATCGTAAAGATTCCCGATGACAAAAAAGGAGGAAAAGGTGTTTGGAAAGATATCCTAAGACCTTCACCTTCTGTTCGTTGGATATTAATAGCTTGCCTAGGAATACACTTTTTCGAACATGCAACAGGAATTGAAGCAGTAGTTCTTTACAGTCCAAGAATTTTCAAGAAAGCAGGAGTTGTTGACAAGCATAAGCTCTTACTTGCCACAATTGGAGTTGGGCTTACTAAGACAACCTGTATTTTGGTGGCAACATTCATGCTAGACAGAGTCGGACGAAGGCGCCTATTGTTAACGAGCGTAGGGGGCATGATCGTTGCCCTGGCAACACTAGGATTTAGTTTAACAATAGCAGAACACGCAAAAGAAAAGATCTTGTGGGCGTTATGCCTGAGTATCGTAGCTACTTACACATTTGTAGCTTTCTTCTCAATTGGACTTGGGCCAATAACATGGGTTTATAGTTCTGAAATATTTCCCCTGAGACTTAGAGCACAGGGAGCTAGTTTGGGTGTCGCGGTAAACAGACTGACGAATGCCGGTATCTCGATGAGTTTTCTCTCTCTTTCTAACGCTATCACAATTGGGGGAAGCTTTTTTCTGTTTTCAGCTGTTGCAATAGTTGCTTGGTGCTTTTTCTATTTCTTATGCCCTGAAACAAAAGGAAGGTCTTTAGAAGAAATAGAGGAGCTTTTCACTAGGAAGTCCTCAACCGATGTTGAGCTGAAAACTAAAGCTGAATTATCAAGTAGTTAGATCTTCTTCTTTTTCTTTTTTTCTTCTTGTAAATGGACCACACGATTGTTTGAATATCAATGAATGAAACTCTTTCTAGCTAGTTTTCTCTGTGGCTTCAGCAGTTGAAGTGACACAATTATTTTCTCAAGGAAACAGAGTTTTGAGTCCTGACCAGCTAATTCACAATCAAGATAATTAGTTACTTCTTAAGAAGACTAAAAAAATCTTTGTCACATGGGTTTGTTACCATTATAGTCTAACCTAATTAGTAGTACTTCCAATTCAAAATATAAAAGATCCCAAATTATTATGACCCAACCAAAAGATGATGAGTGTACTTTTACTCATTTGAATTGCCTCCACTAGAAGAAACTGCATAAAATGCTTCTTTCCTACAGATTTACAATTCTTCAAACTAACTAATCAAAGGAAAAATAAAGATAAGATATGTTGAAAATTGTGATATAAAACTACATTTTTCTTGGAATTTGTTTGTTTGTACATGAAGGGGATACAAAATGGTGCGGCATCCCAAGGTTGTGGCATGTCAGGTGATCACCCATTCAGCCTGATTGGTCAGGTCATGAGGCTGGGTCGAGGATGGGATACCCTGCAAAACTGTAGTTGTAAATATTTATTACCACAGTTACTAAAAAACTGTAACCAATACATCCAAAAAAAATAAAAAATTTACCCAAACATAATTAGACATGAATACATGCCAAACTGGGCTGGATTCCATGGCTAATTAAAGTTCTGTATTACTAATTTAGCTCTAATACAGATGGATTGCCAAAGATGGATGAAACCAGAGCTAAGTGGGTAAAGAGTTATCCCCTATAATGATAATAAAATAGAAAATCAAAGAAATAGCCGTTAAAATCGTGCCCACACGACTGCTACAACCGTGGAGAGCCCTTAACCCCAAATCTTTTTCTTTCTTTCTCTTCATGATTGAAAGTCAAAACGCTTAATCAAACATCCCCAATTAAGCACAGTAAAAGAGGTTAGAGGAAAGGGAAAAGACTGCCTTCTTCAAGGCTCCCTATTCCTCTCTATCTCCTTCTCTCTCTCTCTTTCTCTCAGCCACTCCATGAGGAAGCTGTGGCCTAATGTTGATCAAGAAGATGGCCTTGATACAGTCCTTGAAGTTCCCATCCCTGATGAGATGTTTAGTAAAACCGGTAGTAATAATTCGGACATTCGGTGGCAAAATATGCGAAATTGGGTGAAATCTCAATCTGTGAATAGGTCCTCTGCATCGCAGCAAGCCCTTGCTGGACGCAACGCTGAGTTACAGTTCCTACTCAATGTCGTTGGCTCACCGCTCCTTCCTCTTCAAGTCCAATCTGAAAAGTCTGTTAACCGTGCCATTAAAGATTGTTCTATTGTAAGGTTTTCCTGTTTTTACATTTCATTTGTTGACTCTTCCCGTATTTATATATTGCCGTCGGATGATTTGTAATGTATTATGACAGTGTGGTTTTATCATTGTATAGCAAGCTTCCACGGCAAAATATATCGTGCATACGTACATTGCTGCAGTGGGAGGACAGCAAGCGATCAATGGGGTGAATAGCATGTATGCGATAGGACAGGTAAAGATGTGTGCATCCGAATTTCACATGGGCGGTGATAGTGTAACTTTGAGAGGAAATGGTGAGATCGGCGGGTTCGTTCTCTGGCAAAAGAGCCCGGATCTTTGGAACCTCGAACTCGTTGTTTCAGGCAGCAAACTGAGTGCTGGAAGCAATGGTAAGGTGGTCTGGAGACAATTCGCCACTCAACAATCACATGCATCAAAGGGACCTCCTAGACCTCTACGTCGGTTTCTGCAGGTATGCAAACATCATTTACTTATTGTTCACCGCATCGTGCTGTTGTCAGTACAAAAAGACTCCTAAATTTTATGGTTTGTCAGTCTATATCAATAACTCTGGATTTTTCCTTATGTAGGGGTTAGACCCACGGTCGACAGCAAACTTGTTTTCGGATGCAGTGTGCATCGGTGAGAGGATCATAAACAATGAGGATTGTTTCATACTAAAGCTGGATGCAAGCTCGGCAGCTCTTCAAGCACGGAGCAGCGACACTTTTGAAATCATTCACCACACAATATGGGGTTATTTCAGCCAAAAAAGTGGCCTTTTGGTTCAATTTGAAGACTCCCATTTACTCAGAATGAGTACAAAGAGCGGAGAAGATGTCTTTTGGGAAACAAGTATGGAGTCTATGATCGATGATTATAGGTACGTTGAAGGAATAAATATAGCTCACAGCGGTAAAACCGTTGTTACGTTATTTAGATATGGTGCAGGATCGGCTAACCATAAGAGAAAAATGGAAGAAACGTGGTCGATAGAGGAAGTTGATTTCAATATCTGGGGGTTGTCTATGGATTGTTTTTTACCTCCATCAGATCTTAAAAAGGAAGATGACAATGAAGATAAACAACCAAGTTATTAGTAGAACTTGATTTTGCTCTTAACAGATTTCATGTATATATAAATATGCTTGAATTGGGAGAAGCCCCCCCTCCCTGTTCAAGCAAAACAAATATATTTTTGATTCAACAGAGTTTTTTGTTTTTTTGTTGATGTTATAATTACACACAAAATTATAGTATTATCTTAGAACAATCAATTAAAATGAAATGTAAATGACTCGAGCACATAACTCTCAAATGGTTCCATCACTCACAAGATCAATCTTTTTTTGGGTTGTTTGCAATTTTACTTCTAAGACAGAGCTAGTGTGGTCATCTGGTGTGATAATGTAATGTCCTGGACAGTTTGGCATAGCATTATTCATTACTAACGCGGTTTACGTTTATGTGCTCAGTATTGATAGTTGAGATCAAGTCTCTCATCTCCTTATCCAACTACCTATGTCTAAGTTTGGCAACGTCTGCATGTATCGTACCGAACCCGATGATGACAGGTATCAATTGTCAAGTGGCGCGTGTAATTTTTATTTGTTAGTTTTGCATGATTATTTTTACTTCAATCATGTAAGAATGGACTACTTGGGCGTGAGACCAAAAAAGAGTGGACTACTTGAAAATTGACAATAACCTTACAATATCTCTCCAAATTAATGAAACTCCTTATCACCAAAATAGAGTGGTCCAAAATAACCAAGAAGAAAAAGGAATGGAGACTATGGAGTATGGCCATGAAAAACAAGAAAAAAAGAAAGAAAAGGAAGATGGGTCTTCGATAATTGATAGATCGAATGTAAACCTCTCACTGGTTTGGTATTTCCTTCGGTTTGAATCCAAAAAATTGAGAGAAATGAAACCATATAACCGTGCTTTAAACGGGTCCAATTGCCTTATTTTAGTTGTCTTCTGGTCGTATACGTTTGCGATTGCGCATACACCCATGTTACTAATCGTTTTCTTCCTGTTCTGTTCATGCAAGTCACATTTTTTTTTTGTTTTTTTTTACCATAGTCTCATTCATGGAGTATGCATTCTTCTTCCCACAATATAACATGGCATCATCAGGAGGTCTTCATGATGAAAACCTCAAAAAGGTATTTGTATGAATATTCATTATTGGGACTTGATAAGAGATTTGATGATGATTTTCAATTTGTTTTCTTGTTCTTTCTATTCTTGTATGGTTCAGAAATGTTGATTAGTTACGTGATCCAGTGTATTTTTGATTTCACAGAAAAGGCAATGGGAATCTCTAGTATATACACACTACCCATACCCATACTATACGTCTCTCCCTTTTAGCATCTTTCTTACATGCTTGAGAAATTTGACACTTTGTATATACATTTCTAACTTTTACTCTAAAGCCAGATACCACATCATATCGTGTACCCATCACTAGTCCTCTCAAAACCTATGAGGTTCTTTATTTTATCGACAGCTCAAGTTCTGATACGAGCCATTGGAAATTTTTTATAACTTCGTGTAACTGTACTTCATGCTGTATATGGTACGGTACAAACCGTAAAATCGCATCATACCATACCGTTTAAACCTAAACCGAACTATACACTCTATCCAACGGTTTGATTTCGTTTTAATTTTGTGAAAAACGTTGATCTTAGTATGGTTCTGGTTTGACATAAAACTAAATCGAAAAAACGTTGGTAAAACCATTGGTATTAGTTATTAGATTCTTTTATACATAGCTATTAAAATATATCCTAACCTAATTAATTATGTTTCATTCTCTTCACTCTTTATTTTAATCTTTTCATTTAATAATTAGTTGTACTGTCGAAGTCTATTCTCGAACAAGATAATACTGAATTTAGTCAATCAAAATCAATTCCACACTCTGTAAATAAAAACATTTTCATTTTTTAATTGTTTGTTTACAAATGATAACATTAATGATTGTTGGTATGTCATGTAAATACTCATTAATAAGTGTATATTACGACAGACTTTTCTAATCGTGTACGAGGAATGAATTATAGACGGTTATTCTGACTCATGTGTACTAAATATTAACACTACTTTTATTTTTTAAAAACAACGGTTTTATACCGAACCGTCTCCGTACGGTTTTAAAATAGTTTATGAAATGGTTTGATACGGTTTAAAAAATTTAAAAACCGTTATCCTTGGTTTCGATTTTGGTTTCATCAAAAACCTTACCAAATTATACCATGTACAACCCTAATTGTACCCCTTCCCTCTGATTCAATTATGATCCCAAATAATCTTTATACCTTCTTGTAGATGGTGAATTTTTAACAAAGGGTAAAATAATAAAATCGCCTATACCCAGCTATAGAAGCGTAAAAATAATAGAATTTTGTATATGCTACTAACCCGGCATCAAAAGCATAAAATTCATATTTTATATTTGCAAGAGAATTAAAATATCAAACCCTCGATACAGGCATTTCACACTGATCTTGTATCTCTCTGAAAGTACACATATAATATTAGAACCTCACCCGACAGAGCTTTCAATATTTTAAATACAATATTAGTACTGCACAACTCAGTGCTTACTCCTTCATAATGATTGGACAACTCCTAGATAGATTAATCACTACTATAGAGCAACATTGTCCTCAAAATATCACTGGTACTGATTGCAATTTCTTCTCAGACGATCTCCGACTATACAAAATAAATATTCAGACACATCTTTGTTCCCAAATGGATACCAATGCTCTTAGATAGATTGTCTACTAGTATAGAGCAACTCGATTTCTTTCTATATTCCCCGGTTGAATTCTTAGAGTGACTTTATATCAATATTCAAACCTTAATTGAATAATATTGATTTATCACAATGCATAACAAGCTGCGCACGAACATACTAGGTTGAAGCACCACATCTTTGTGTAAGCATCAAGTCATTGTCGTGCCAAAATCAAAGCTAAAGCTCCAATTGACCAATTTTTAATATTGGTCGAGCTTGAATTACACATCCCCAATGTTGGTTGCACTAAAATCCCAACATTGATTGGAATGCAACGAAACCCTAACATTGGTCAACACCTAGTTTCTGACGTATCATCATAGGCACCTTGTAAAAAAGTAGCAACGGTTGTAGAATGTGGCAAAATGTTCTAAACAACATATGTTCCCATATGTGTCTACTACAACATACTTAAAAGGAATCCTATTTCGAGTGATGGTCTAAGAGATATGGTCTAAACCCTAAATGAACTACAAGCTGAAAACTGTCAGAATTTTAGCTAAAAATTCCTGGAAGGATGCTATTTGCTTCGTTTGACGGCCGAAACAACTCAAAACCCAAATCCTTCCGCGTTGGGAGATAGCCAGCGATTTTCCAATTCCGAAAATAAGGTGGATCATAAAAAAATGGACATCGTATGAAGAATCTACAACCTTTTTTTTTACTAAAAATCGTTATTTTTGAATATTTCGGGTATATGGGATGACACCCACAGGTGTACATAACAATAATGGTCTTCGAAGCACATAGCATCAAAGAACACATAGCTTTAAAGAGCACATAGGACTTAAGAGTAAATAAGTGGAAAAATAAGGAAAAACTAAAAAATATAAAGAGTCGTGGGACCGGCCACCCCTTGGCTGGTCTCCATTCTTGTATTTTTTTGAATTTTATTACATTTATTCTAGGGTTTCCTCTTCCTATTAAAACTCCTTTGCTCCTTCTACCAAAGTCAAAAAAATTTAAATAGCTGCAAACGCTAAATAGCTACACACAACAATATAGAGTGGTCCCATAACCATCTAATATATTAAAATATTATTATTTTAATATTTCCAAAAAAATTGGTCTTCACTTTAATTGGTCCTCACACCAATATTATTACCAAATATATATCAACATATTGCTAGCGACTATATGATACACGAAGCATGGTGTCGCAACTACCAAATTCATCAATTTTGGTCGGTCCTATATCCCACCAATTTTGGTCGGTCCCTTTACCACCAGATTGGTCGATCCCACTATCACTCTTTGATTGGTCCTGCTATCAATAATAGTATGAATTTTTCTACTTTGTTACTCGAACCATTTGACAGTAAGACGAAATTAAAGTATTTTACAATTACTAACACTAGTATTCACATGAGCTTAGCACTAACACGATCCTAGCGCTTACACAAGACTAACGCTTATATGAGACTAGCGGTCACACGAGACTAGTACCCACACGAGATTGGTATTCACATGAGATTGAAACTCACACAACTTCAGGGTCATACAAGTATCGCTGCTTTCTCAACTAATACAATGATATGCCTTAACTACCAATGTCAATATTCATTAGACTCTCAAACACTACGGTGTATTAAGCATCACTTCTTGTCTCAGCAACATGCTAGATTCAACAATATGTTAGACTCATCAATTTGATAAGACTAACAATCCATCTAGGTCAACAACTGAACAAATAATACATATCTATAAAATAGACTCAACCATGCTCAAGACATCAATTATGTCACATGGGGGATATTCACTAGGGTTTTGGTCTGGCGGCCTACAACGCATACGGTGTAGCGGTAATACCCTCGATGAGAAAGTATAAAGGTCGTGTCGGCAGTTGAAGGAATAAATGGAATAATGGTCGTACAACTGTCAAGTCCCATTAACATGATGAAACTGGTTTTCATCACGATTTCCACTTCTCTACTCTTCTACTTCTATGCAACTATCACCACTTGCGAGATCAATATGTTAACTTCCACTTCTATAAATAGGTTCTCTAACCTATCAATAAAACAAGGATTTTATCTCATAAGAACAAGAAGGACGATCACAGAGCCATCTTCTTAGAGATTCTCAGAAAACTCAGACTTCTGATTTTCGCCTTCACAACAGTTCAACACATCTTACCATCACTGGTATTCAATTCTATTTATCTCAATACCTTCTCTGTTTCCCTTCATATAGATAAACCTTTCTCCTTCCTTTGTGACCGACACGAAATTGGAACGATCATTCCTTGATTTAGGACAATTTCGTATAGATTGATCTCTCGAATCTTAAAAGTACTTATACAATACAATGCTTAAGGTTCAAATGATTTTTTCTTATTAGAATCAACCTACTCCATAATTTTCCCCTTTTACCCTCTAATCGTTTTTACCCACAAACACTTCTACAAGCTCAAAATTTAAGAGGTGAGAATTTCGATGCAATTTTTCAATGTGCAGATGTAAGTCAGACTAGATTTGTGCCCGTGCGTAGCACAAGCATAGTTGTTCTTACTTTTTTTGGATGCGTTAATCTTGAAAATTGAAAGTTTCCTTATCTTTTAGTTATATCTACCAACCAAGCTCTTAATTTTATTATATGGAGTTCCACCATTTTTTCACGGTTCCGTGTCCGTCTTTGAGTGTCACCACAATATGAAGCTAACTTCACCGGATATAACTCTTTGGCAAGAAATAAAGCTCCAGTTTTGACATATATTGTTTCACGATTAATATCAGCCCGTGCAAACAAAAAAAACATTTAAAATGAAACAAATAATGATGATAAAAATTGATAGTTGCCTATACCTTTTTGTTATAAACTCCAACCGAGTTATTTTTCTTCTTAACAAAATATTGATGTATGATAGTTGCCTTATGTTGTAACACACATAACAACGACATTAACAGAATTCCACAATTTTCCCAAGCTTCCATATCTGTCTTTGAATATCACCATAATGCCAATATAGTTCTTCGAAAAGAGATAAAGTCATCTAACATAGATTGTTTCAAGATTAATATCAGCTCGTGCAAATAAAAAGTACACATAAAAAAAAACAAATAATGACGATAAAAATTGATAGTTTCCCGTACTTTTTTGTTATACGCTTAGGGCTGCACATCGGGTGGGTCGGGTCGGGTTTGGCCTCACCCGCACCCGACCCGCATGGTCCTCGGGTCGGGTCGGGTCTGATCCGCTCACATGGCGGGTCGAGTCGGGCGGGTGCGGGTCACCCGCCCAGAAATGATGCAAAAATCCATTTACTCACTAATTATCCCTACATTCCAATACAAGCATAAAATTTAAAACTAATGTAACTTTTCAAACAAAGAAATTAGGAACATATAAAAAGATTTGAGTTAGACAGTGATTACCCAAGGTTTGAGCAAACCATCAAATAAACCATAAAATGAGAAGGAAACAAAAGCCATATAAGCTTTTACCGTTTGCTGTTACAGCAAATATGTAGAGCCGATTTCCTGCAGCAGTTGTGGACATTAGGACATGGGGAGTCTCCAACTCGTACTGATAGTACTTTCTTCCCTAGTGTTCTGCTACTTCTGTATTTAAGACTTTCCCTTCTACATTCTCCCCAGTCACTTCTGGTCCAAATGCACTAATCACTTTATCAAGCGTCCGCGTCCCAACCATTTCAATGTTAACGTCATCTCCAAGACCTACATATAAAAAAGAAAATTTGATTACCATGTTAAGCTATTAATATTTTCTTTGTCGGAATTGTGGGACGCTGTAAGAGTCACAACTTATGACAGCAATACTCTACACAACTCCAATGTTATTGACAACAAATCAGAAAATCAAAAAGGGAAGTTGCTTCCGAGACTTACTACTTGAGAATCTAAGAACAGGTGCAACCATGACAAATAAGCGCCCTGCCTGAGAACTTGCAAATCTCAAATCGATTTCTGTCCCCCCAAGATCTGCAATTGATACTGGAACCTACATTGCCAAACCTACCAATGAGAAACCCAAATAAACTTTGGACTATTGAGGACGAATTTCCTCCATGCTTACAACTTTTAATATCATTTTCATCAAACTAGGCTACTGCAGCGCCACAATTGCCCAAGAATGCATCATAGTCTGCCAGTGAATCAAACAAAACTTCATTGTAGTAGTTTGGGTTACACCTCTCCGGGTGTCAATCAAAACAAAATCATTAAGAAACACAAGTCTGTAAATGTACTAGGTTGACACAGCTGAGGACTGGAAACTTCATCAAACAGATTATAGGCACAAAATTATACTAACTACTTACAGAGTTACAGGAACCAATTGGTATTTCTATTCAAGAATTTAATCCAGAATCAAATGAATGTTAAAAGAAACAACCTGCACTACACCACTGATCATATATAAAAATGAACTCGTACAAACTCACACAAGCATTTAACAAGGATTAGACATTGCCAACAATTTTGGGAAAATTCCCCAAATTTTAACTTGAAGAACCCTAGTTCTAAAATTGATTTACAAACACTCAAAACTAGTAAAACCCTATCACAGATTTACAAACACTCAAAACTAATAAAACCCATATTCAATTGCTACTAAATCATGTAATGAACACATTAATTTCAATTAGGGCAAATTTTTTTTAATAAAAGAAACAGTACCTGTACGGCTGTACACCTAATAGAGATTCAACTGATGGTGGTGATGAACTGATGATGCAGTTGGGTTCACGGTGGTGGTGGTGGTGTGCTCTGTAAGAGAAGTAAGAAAGAATCGTTGAAGAAGAAATGCAAGTATGGAACAGAGAAGAAGATGAAGTCTGAATTCTGAAAAGTGAAAATAGAGTCGATGAGTTGAATCAGTTGATGCTTATGAGTGAGATGGCGGGTGGGCGGGTCCGGTCGGGTGAGAGGAGTTATCACCCGCACCCGACCCGTTGATAAGCGGGTTTAAAAAAATCACCCGCACCCGACCCGTTCATCGGCGGGCCGGGTGCGGGTCGGGTAATTTTGGGCGGGTGCGGGTCGAGTTGGCGGGTTGGGTCGGGTTTGTGCAGCCCTATATACGCTACATACCCTCTGACCAAGACCTTTTTCTTCTTAATAAAATGTTGATGAAAATTGATTTTTTTTTTGTATACTATAACACACAGAACAATGACATTAGCATAATTCCACCATTTTCCTAAGATTTTGTGTTTGTCTTTGAATATCACTACAATATGAAGCTAACTTTACCAATATAGTTCTTCGGCAAGAGATAAAGTCATCTGACAAAAAAATAAAAAGAATAAGACTTTTACCTTTTCACACAAGAGATAGTTTTGGAAATTTTCTGTATAAGAGGTCGACATTAGTCGATTTTAATAAGCTTAATTAAGTAAGCATTAGACAATGTCAACCCAGTATTTTCTATTACTATGTGTTCTTAACATACTTGTATTTTCAGTTCTGGATATCATGGGAACAAATGAAATTCTTGGAATTATCGTATTTGGAGACTCCATGATTGATGTAGGCAATTATTAAAGATAATTAAAAGTAGTTAGATCTAATATAAAATATATAAATATATTTGTTTTTTTTTCCGGTATAAGATATAAAATTTAACCATAACCGTCTATCAAAGATGATTAAAGGTAGATCGTCGATCTAAGGTGTTGTGCATTTACTGTAGATGATGTAGACCCAGTACAATTAAGTATGGGGTATAAAGGAAGTGTAATAGCTTATAAATATATCAACCTATATAAAAGTGAGTTTCCTTTGCCTAGAATATTTGCATCAATCAAACTTTACAAAATGTCCTCACCAAAATTGCCGCATCATTAGGGTTTCGGTATGATGATCTACAACAAGTGCGATGTAATAATACACTCACGATGAAAAGTAACTAAGTATTGTAAACAGTTGAAGCAGTAAAGGGAGTAGTTGGCGTGTAACTGCTAGTCTTCTCTAGTATTTCAGACATGACTTCACCACGTTCTCCACAGTCTTCAATCTTCCACTCTTCAATAACCACCACCACTTACGAGATCAGTGTGTTATACTACTATTATAAGAAGGCTACTCAACCTATTCACAAAGAAATCTTAGGCTTATACAAACAAATCTAATCTTTCGCACAATAGTTCAACCATACTACAATGCAAATGATCTCAATACTTTTCCTCCTCCCCCCCTAAGATCAACCCTTCTTCCCATTTTGTGACGAAGCAACACTCAAACGACCATTTCTTAGTTTAGGCGAGTCTTGTACGATTTTGATCTCTCGTACTCATACAAGCATTCATCTTACACCTCACTTTCACTTTATTTGTTTTTACCCCAGAAAAACCACCTAATTTATTCCAAACCGAAGACGACTTTAGTATGCTAAATCAAAAAATAGTTTTGGTATCTAAATTTGACAATAAACTTGATATACCAAGAACTATAGGTTCAACCGAGCATTCTCTCTAACAAATAGTGTTGTTAGTGGAAGTAAAAAGGTTTTATAGGATTAAGAGCCTTTTGTTGAAAGCAAGACGTATGCTAGAAGGAAAAAAAATCCAGCAAAAAGGGTGATAAACCACTACAAGCGCCAATATGCTATTTGAATCCTTACAACATCTTAGACTCAAAAGGTGAAATTGCTACTGTAGAGATTACAAAATTACCAAATATCAGGGAAGAGGAATCAAGAGAATCAAGTGTAGAAGAGGGTAGTGGTCCACATCAATGCAATGTCAATCTAGTAACTGCGGGATTGTGAAAAATCAGATGGTGAGTCAAAATATGAAACAAATATTTATGAAATGTGTGTAGAAAAATTTTAACTTATAGAGGATGTCTCTTAGTTGAAGTATACGCCCAAAGAGAAACATAAGAATAAGTTTATGAATGTCAGTGCCTTACTTGGGGTGATTCAGGGAGGCAAAGAAGATGAGACTAAGAATATTCTCAGTGAAATTGTAGATTAGCAAAATCAACTTCTGATAAAGAGCTTGCATTACTCTGTTGAAAAGAAGAATCCTCTAATGAGCATTTGGTAGGGGGAAAAGATCCTCTGCTAAGAAGAAGAAATATGATTAGTATTGTTTGCGTTGTTTCAGATTTGTGATGCGCTTTGTCATGGTATTTTTTTAATTGGCTTTGCTTTGGCAATTGCCTTTGTCACATTTGTTTTGTGTTGGTTTTTTAACATGTGTCGCGTGTATATTTAGGTTGGCTTTTGCCTCCTCTTTTGGCTGCGCCTTGGCGCCCTCACTCCCGTATCCTTTTCTTTTCTTCCTTTTGCAATAAAAAGCTTCAACCTTTAAGAGTAAGAAGGAAACTATATCAATTACTATAATACCCTCAACTTGTTGACTCGTGTACCGAGCCCTTGTCCTAACTTAGGCCGAGTCTGCGGCAAACCTCGTATCACCAAGATTATGAAATGATCAATTAAGACCTTGGTAAGCTCAGTTAAATCTACTTGCAAGCTAGTTCTCCAAGACTTTTAGGCCAATTTTCATAAAAACTCATTTAAAGTCGTTCCGTCAGATAATAAACTCGTATTTTTTTTCCTCGTAGAAGTATGAGATTTTATTTTAGCTTCTCTTATACGTAGCCGTGTATTTATTATTTATGAACCAAAGTTCAAGTTCAAGTGAAAAATCACACAGGTTTTAATTTTTTTTATTAACAATCAAACTTAAATCCTACTTATTGTCCCAAACCACACAGGTTTCCTAATTGTAGTTCTTCTCATTATTCTCACAATTTATCAATTATAAGTCTTTATTCTTACTTTTTCCCCAAAATTAAACTAAACCGAATCTATTTTTTTAACAAAGATTGAATTATAATTTTAATTGTTCTCATAAAAAAGAATCACAACGACACCAATAGAAATAGAATTAACTAAGATTTTGATTTTTTTCTTAAAATAATTCTTCTAAAGTTCTGTATACATAATCTATATAAATTATTCTCTATAACTTTTTTTTCAATCATGGTTACATTAGAATATCGAAAATATGGATTATTCTATAAAATCATCAATATGTTACGTATTTTATATAAATTTAATTATAAAAATTAAGTAACTATTTATTTATTTGATTTATATTTTAATTAATTATTTTAAGCTATGTAAAATAATTATGTATAAATTTATTTGAACTATGTTGAATTTATAAAGGTCTGGACTACATATAGTTGAAGTCTTTGTTTTGCCCCCTCCACCTGGAATCCTAACCAGTCACCAGAAACATCCACTGCCAAACGAGTGATTGTTTATGATACCAACAACAGTTTGAGCTGGATCTGAATTTCATATCAAGTAGCAGGGGATAAAAGAGATTGTCTAGATTTTAAACCATGAAATAAGAAACGATAAGTACTGTCCATGTACACTAAAAGACGAGGGGCAGCAAGCCAGCAAATTTCAAACTTCACAGCACGTTTACAAGAAATTTGACCGTTGAAAGTTGAAACAATTAATATCTGTCCCCACTTGAATATTATTTTCCCTGTCCTTGTCGTAGAAATATCACTGGTAGTGAAATGGTTGAAGAAATCATTAGTCGTAAACAAGCTTACAGTAGAAAAATCGCCCCTCCCTGCGCATATTTCGCAACCTTTCCCTAATTAATGTATAGTAGTAACAAGCTTGCAATAGTCATAAGCTTGTCAAATGAGGTTGTTGAATATCCAACGTACGTCCGTCTTAATTGGTACTGAAAACTTGAGCTACTATATGAATTTTCGACTAAATATCTTGTTATTGCCGTAGTGTCGATATCTTATAAACTATCTTCGATTTCTGGTAACCTTATTGAAATTGACAATAGTTTTCGAATGTTGGATATCCCTATATTCTTATGGAAACTCTTACAATATTTGTCGTATTTTTGGTATAATTTACACCCTATAAACTTGGACTCAAAATTTCTTTTGTCTTTGGTCTCGAAACTTCTTTCCTTTTTGAACATATACTTGGCCGGATTCTATGGCCAAATTTTATGGAAGAAATGATAATAACAACCATAAGTATGAGACATGTTATTTTCTTTCTTACTATTATTTTTGTTGTCATTAGGGTAAGTTTTATGCTGGAATCCAAATCATTCTAAACTTCAAGAAAGTGTGAAATATCAAATTTAATGGCTTCTAAATAAGGATCATCCACGTTTTTTCTAAGGCATGTCCCAAGATTTTACAGACTAGAACGCAATTCGAAATTGTGTAAAATTTGTCAAAAAACACAATTTGGAATTGCGTTTTGCGGCATTCCAAATTGTGTTTTCCAGAACGCAATTCCAAATGACATTTTATTTTATACTTGTTTGACCTTTTTTTTATATTACACTTCTTTTACATCACACATAAAATGAATTGTTTGTTTTCGACACCATGTTTACACCCGTTTAAATTAATTTTTATATTTGTAAAAACCAAAATTAATAATTAATTTATTTAAATTCGTCAAAACTATTAATAAAAAAATAACTTTCGGGGGTTTATAAGGTTCAGAAACATGTTTCGAGATCCTTAGAACATATACCTGACGATTGGAAGCACTGAAATCTTTATTTTCCCGGTTAGATTCTTCATTTGCTTGAATAAATTTATCAAATATGCCTTGGTTTACACGTTCTTGTTCATCTAACAAATAATCCAAATTTATAGGACCGAACTCACTATAATATGATTTGTGATACATAGATGCACACACTTCTTCATCACACTAGAATCTTCATCGTCACTATAAATTTTCATTTTTACGACCAACTCACAAAATCCTAGTTTTCTCCAAAAAAACATTCTTCTTCTACAAACTTTTAAAAAAAAACTCTGCTCTAATTCTTATCAACTAACACTAACTATAATCAAATTTTAATTACCAACTAATTTAACTAATATTAAATTAATTAACACTAATTAAACATATTAGTTAATAACATGAATAGTTGGATAAAAAGGTTTTGATTTTTTTTTTTTAATAATCCTATTTTTTTTAGTGATAGGTCCAGAATAAAATTGATAGGTCTAAAATTAACCAACTATATTATATATGCTTCAAAAAGAAAAAAAATAATCTAATGCTACTCTGGTATGAATAACAATTAGTCGATAAGTAATAAAAACACGATTTTTCATATGCCTATCTTCCATTTAGGCGGCTTATTGTTCACCTTTACATTATCCTCCAATGACCACTAATCGATGGATACTTGATTAAGGGGAGGCAAAAGCTTTGAGATAAACATTACTTTACACCTTTTGCACATTGACATATAAGTTGTTGTTGAAAATATCAAATGATAATGTTCTTACAAATATTATTTTAGCTATTTTGCGCTATCTTGATTCGATCCCAACTCGTAAAACAAAATGATTTATAAATTGTATATTCAAAATTGTTGCTTGTAATTATGTGCAATATTTAGTTTTTGTAAAGCTGGATCCTATAATGTACACGTGATGGATGATGGAAAATCGAAAGTTGGATTTTTCTCCTTGGATAAAGAGATTAAAATTTATTAATTAACTTGGTTTCATCTAGTATAACTGCTATCCCTGAAAAAAAGAGTCATTAGATTAGTTTTGAACATTAGATTAGGGTCGTGATTAATAATTTATACAAATGGTAAAGCAAACGAAAAGAAGAAGAAGAAGATAACGAGTGTCGTTTAGACAGAATTGTAAACAACATAGAAAACAGATTTTACATACATGAGGAAAACGTGGTTACTAGTTTAAACCTTATCGAAATGGATATGGCTATCAGTTTTATATTTTCAGGGTTTACATTTCTCATCGAACCATTTGATATCTTTCAGCACAATTTGGTATATTGGTCATCAACTTCTTGTGTTCATACTTGCATATATATCTTTTAAACAACAACATCATCATTTTTATTTTCTAACAAGGAGAGTCAAAAAGATAATGAGAGAAACTTGGGGATCTTTGATGGTGATCTAATGATAGTATGATACCACCAAGAAAAACAATTATAAAAGATAAAATAAAATCTCATTTTATACGATTAATTCATAAAACAAAACATATACTAGTATCAGTATGGTATTGTGTCACCAATAATTCTGAATAAACAAAATTAAAAAGCTGGCGGGAATAACTGATTGAGTGTCTGTCTCTTACCGACTGAAAAATGATATAAAGAGACAAATGGCCCCATTCTTCTTTCACTATTTCTACTATGAATGAATCTGTATGGTTTATGAGAGAGAGAGAGGCCATCTCTTTTGACCTAAAAGACCATTAGATGGTCCATCATTGAACTGAGGTGTGAGTCCCTTGCAACTTTTGGATCCAATTCAGGAAGGAAGACAACCAAACTATTTTCGAGTTCTATCCCAATCTCAATCCAAAAATCTTTTATTTTGTTTTGTTTTTCAACCTTTTTAGTTGACTATAGACTCTAACTAACAAAAACAAAGCTGGTACAGTTCTCTTCATTTGGACTTGCTTCTTTCTAAAGTTAAAAGGAAAATTACTTTTATTATTTTTCTGGCATTTGTATGACAATCATGTATAGATGAGAAATGGATTGAAAACTCTCCTTTGATCTTTTGTTCAAAACCTGTTTTTGTTCTTGGACGAACAATAACAGTATGCAATTCGGTGACTAAGCTCCATAAAATACTGCATTCACAAAGACCAATTGATTGGATTGATTGTTGATGGTGTCATGGTTTTATGAAATATAAGACCAAAATTAATGAAAATCAAAGAATATACTATATCCGACTTCTGGAAATAATGTGCATGTATGGGCAGTTGGTGATGCATCAAATTAAATTATTTACCTTCATTTTGGTTATATGATCTAAAATTCTACTGTACAATTAAAAATGTAAATTTAAATAACTGGCCTTAGTTGGGAATGTAGTCATCAAAAGCAATTTAGTGCATTACTCGCGCTATACTTAAAGACTTAAAATTAGTTAAGGTATAAGCATTTTATTTGAGTGAGAAGTTAAGTAATGAATCATATCATATCAGGTTAACGTTATCTTTCTTCCTTACAAATTCACGTTAAACAGACAATCCTAACTAGCCAAACCACTAATTAGTTTCAGTTGTTCGGTTTAGTTGGGTTCAGATTAGCACATAGTTCTGATCATATGGTAGTGATCAGAGAGAGATTTGATGACAGAAAGACGACTAGTGTAATCAGTCAAATAAGCACCACTTGTCCAGAGATAGAAAGAGACTTTAATATCGTCATTTTACCCTTGACTGTGATAGATTCCATACATTCCCAATCCAACCCTGTTCTGACGAAGGATATTTTCGTAAAATTTATTCTTAATAACCCAAGCTTTAGTATATGTGGAAGTGATTCCATTACGTGACCTATGCACATCTTCCCCTAAGTAGGAGTAGTAGTAGACCAGTTGTACATCATCATGGTCTCTGATGATATCAGCATTAATTTTTTTCTCTCTCTCTCTCTCTCCAATTCTCATGGGTCTATTTAAACTCCTCCTTAAAGCCTCATCATAGCACAGCACTGAACACTTCATACACACCCTGCGCAATCCACACTTCCTGGCTCCATCACAAGCTAGTTTGCTATTTCCTCTCCTACATCCAATTATCCATTCTACAATTGTAATATCCCAACATCCATCTCCCTCTCTCTAAAACTTGCAAAGATTTAGGAGAGATGGGTGTAGATGAGGGTAAAGCTGTTGATTATGAAAATAGAAATGCCCTCTCCATTGCTACCCCGGAGAAACCCAAGAGGAACAAATTTGCTTTTGGTTGCGCCATTTTGGCTTCCATGACTTCCATTTTACTTGGCTATGGTTAGTTTTATTTTCTCTCTACTAATTCTGACCAGTTTTGTTTTGAATTAATCTCGTATATTTTCTAAGTATTAAACAATTTTGTCTATTGATAATGAACAGATATTGGTGTGATGAGTGGAGCAGTAATATTCATCCAAGATGATCTAAAAATAACAGATGTACAAGTTGAAGTCTTAGTAGGAATCCTAAATCTGTACTCGCTATTCGGTTCAGCAGCAGCCGGTAGAACATCAGATTGGATAGGACGTCGATATACAATAGTATTGGCTGCTGTTATTTTCTTTGTGGGTGCCATAATCATGGGTCTCGCTCCAAATTATGCTATTCTCATGGTAGGTAGATTCGTAGCTGGAATTGGTGTTGGTTATGCTCTTATGATTGCACCCGTTTACACAGCTGAAGTCTCACCCGCTTCATCTCGAGGATTCTTAACATCCTTCCCTGAAGTTTTCATCAACGCCGGGATTTTGCTCGGTTACGTTTCGAATTACGCATTCTCAAAGCTCCCGGAACATTTGAGTTGGCGATTCATGCTTGGAATCGGTGCAGTTCCTTCAGTATTCTTAGGACTGGGGGTGCTCGCTATGCCCGAGTCACCTCGTTGGTTAATCATGCAAGGTAGACTCGGTGATGCCCGTGTTGTTCTAAACAAAACGTCCGATTCAAAAGAGGAAGCTGAGTTAAGACTGAGTGAGATTAAAGAAGCTGCTGGTATACCAGAAGAGTTAACTGATGATGTTGTTTCTGTACCAAAGCGATCCCATGGTGAAGGTGTATGGAGAGAACTTTTAATTCACCCTACACCGGCTGTTAGACGTGTTTTAATCGCAGCCATTGGTATCCATTTCTTCCAACAAGCATCAGGTATTGATGCTGTTGTTCTTTACAGTCCTAGGATTTTCAGATCCGCAGGAATCACCAAAAAAACTGATCTTTTAGGTGCAACTATAGCTGTTGGGTTTGTTAAGACTATTTTCATTTTAGTTGCTACATTTTTCTTAGATAAAGTAGGGAGAAGACCTTTGCTATTAAGCAGTGTAGGAGGAATGATTATGTCACTCGCTGGACTTGGGATTGGATTAACAGTCATAGATCATTCTGACACTAAATTAATCTGGGCTATTGCTTTGAGCATAGCAATGGTTCTAGCTTTCGTTGCATTTTTCTCCATAGGAATGGGGCCAATTACGTGGGTGTATAGCTCTGAGATCTTTCCATTGAAGTTACGGGCTCAAGGTTGCAGTATGGGAGTAGCAGTAAATAGAGTTACAAGTGGGGTTCTCTCAATGACGTTTCTCTCATTAACCAAGGCAACCACAACCGGTGGAGCCTTTTTCCTTTTCGCCGGAGTTGCATCAATAGCTTGGATTTTCTTCTTTACGTTCTTACCTGAAACACAGGGTAGAACTCTGGAAGATATGGATACGCTATTCAGTAATTTTCACTGGAGAGATTCAAAGAGCAAAGGTGCTACTGTCGTCAAACAGGATAAAGCTGATAATGGTCAAGTTCAAATGGCGACTAACGGTCAACCAGCTTAAAATTTGGATACGGAAGTTAGTAAATATGTAAGGGGGGTTTAGTTTATTTCGCAAACTATAATTATTATAATTATAACTAAAAAGTTTTTTCTCTTCTTCTTGCTGTTGCTGTTGCTATTATAGAATCGAATAGATTGATATGAAATTAGCAATTTAATCTTGATTTCTTTCACTGATTTGATTCCGATTTGATTAACTTTTTAAATCCACAAATTAGATTAAGCAATGTGTAATATATATACGCCAACTGGCTTAAGTAAGGATGCATTCTATTAGTGAGAATAATCTGCTAAGATACTAAGATAGCAAATTCCGGATAAGCTGGAAATATTGGACCGTTAAGAATTTATAATGTGTAAATGAAGGTTGGTGGTGAGGTTATCCGGGGACTGGAGTGCTGTTACTGCTGTATTTTAAAAAAAAATTATATTGTGTATAAGATTTGATTGATATTGTTTTTTATGGGAACAAAACATGTCACAGTCTAATTTCATGATTAGATCAGAAGAAACAAAGCAATTAAAACATTTATGGTACATGGCTGTAACAGGTGTTACTAGACAACTCGTATGTGAGAAAATATTATCAAACTGATATTTATTTGGTTTTACTATATTTTTATCGTATATAAAAGAAAATGTTATTTTTAGGATCAATAATATAAGCAGTATCAACTAGTTGATGAGGTAAACGCGAATTAAATTCGTGCAAGCACAAATTTCTAGTGAGCTTGTTTTTCTTAAGAAGACCAAGTTTGATGAATCTTTGAGATGGGGTGACATTTAACTTGGAAAATGATGTGCTGCCCATACCAGCCTTATGATTTCTTTCTAAATAACGTTAATAATTTCCCTAATTATCAAACAATAACAACAATTAACAAACCGTGTCATAATACAATACATTCAGCGATTGAATTTTTCTAATCGAAACACTGGCTCATGGTTTTGGGTTCTAACTTATAACATATGTTAGCAAATAGCAAATAGTTTATATATAGACGATTTAAATTTCTATTCAAATGCCATCAACATCAGAGTTATTGATTTACATACAAAAAGAAGGGGTAAAGTAATTCAACTATTTCAAAAACTTTCTTTACTGTCTTAGCTCTGGTGTTTCTTTGTTAGGGGATATATTGTATCAGTGGTCCCGGTGAAGATGATCTTCATAGATTTATTGGTGAATAGTTTAATTAGTATGGCATGGATGTCTACATACGGACACCAAGTTGCCAGTGTATGTATGGATGTCAAGCTTAAATTAGACTGTAAGGGTTAAGCATTTTAGATTCTCTAACACGATACCCAGAATCAAAGTTTGAAAAACGGCCATTTTCCTTAAAGAAAACGGTCAGGTGTACGTAGTATGTATTTATAGAACAACAACCATTTTCTATAAAGAAAACGGTCAGGTATATGTAGTATGTATTTATAGAAATGTACATGATTCCAATTAAACTGTTAAACCTTAGAAATCCTAAATGAAAAAATAAAAACCAAACGAAACCATTTATCAATGGTTTTGCCTCTTGAAAGCCATAAACCAATTGTAATGGTTCACTTCTGGTTTAGTTCAAAACCGAACTGAAAAACAGTTGGTTAAACCGTTAATACCTAGCCATATATGTAATCTCTGGTGTCTAATCTAGCTCGTCCAGTTACCCTAAGTATTCTTCTCTACTCTCTTTACTTCACTCGACCTATCCTAAATATTCTTCCCATTCACTAACATATTACATGGGACATGGCTGCAACTTGCAGACAACACCACCACCATCATCGATCGTTATTAACACTCCTCCTCCTTTTCCTTCTTTTTCTTCTTTTTCCTCTTTTTTTTCTTTTAGCTTTTAATAACTTCACCACCACATTTGAAGTCGGTATAAACAACATAATCTATCAGAATCTTCATTATAAAGGTATGTTATATCATTTTATCTTACTAGTCTTACTTGATTTTGATAAAACTTAAAATTTTAAATATAAAAAAAAATAGGTTTCATAAAATTAAAAACCTACAGATTTTTCAAAATCAATGTTAGTAAGTGTTATCTAGATAGTAATATGAAGGGTTTTGTTATCTTGTGCACCTATGCACAAGATGGCAACAAATAATTTTATTTGAAAATATAAAAAAAAATAAAAAACATGAGAGATGATGTTATTTTGTATTAGAAAATACATTTTTTTTGGATTTTCAATTTTGTATTTATAGAGAGTTAGGTTGTGCATTTTCCAATGCAAATTAACATATTCTCTCTTATTTTTAAATTTTTCTTCATAGTGACTAGAATATTATTATAGTTCTAAAGTCGGAGGTTAAGAGAGACTACAAACTGCTCTTAAAGAGCCGTAAATTGATCCCATTACCATCTGCAACTAGTTCACATGCAGTTTGGGTTTCGTTCAAGGGTAGCTTCCAAATGTTATGGCATTTGTTGGATATGAAAAATCTTTCAGGTGTAGGTAGCATATCGTACAATATCAAATCTTTCAGATAACTCTAACCATCTACGGTGTTTAGGGTTTCCATCTAAATCGAAATGAAATTCTTTGTCTCTCTTCCAAAATATCGAATAACGTTCATTAGGCCTTTCACGGTAAGCTGAAATGAAAGCTTTAACAAGCATTACATCATCCTTACGTCGAATGGTTCCATTTGTAACCAGAAAAACAATTGAGTATGGGAGGAAATAGACTACTTTAAAACTTGAAAAATTGATGCAAATGATAAGTGCTTAATTTACATGTTTCTAGTGTCGATTCCATACTTGTTTTAGTTATAATTTTTACAAATTACTTTGTATTACTCTTATTTTTTTTTTTTATTTTTTTATTTAAGTGAATCATTCGAAAGAAATGGAAACGGTGTTGAAAAGAGCTAAGAAGATGAAGAGAGGACATTGAAGTGTTGAAACAAGGATTCCAGGAAGATTTACAGTTAGGTCTAGGCTATCAAACCTAACCGTAAAATGATTTGAAGAGATATGGAGATTTTTTCATTTCCATCTTGTAGATAATTGAAAGACGAAGTCAAACCAAAAATAATGAGGTCAACCGGACATCGTGGGACTAGCCTATGTACACTCTCAGATCCTAACACTTGAAACCTAATTTTTTACAGTATAGCCTACATACACCTTCAAAATGTAATTTTTTTCACAAAAGTGTCAACTAAACAATCAAAACGTAAAGAATTTTCAGAAAGAAATAAACAAAGAATTTTGTCTACTTACGTTTTGGTGTTACTTTTTTTTTGTGTCTTAGAGCTGCAAGATCTTTTTGGTACAAGTTGGTTTCCTGTTTTTCTACTACTTTTTCCTCTTGTTTCAACCATTTTTCATATGCTATTTTGAATTTTGAGTAGTCTTACTTTAGGATTTTTCTGATTTTTATAGTTTTTGTGAGAGACGTAGTTGTTGTAGGCGTGTAGTATGATTTCTACTGGCTTCGATTGTTTAGGAACTGATGATGACGAAAAGATTGACTAAGATTTCAAAATAACTTAAAATCAAGTTTCAATTTTAGGGTTTTGAGTTGATTCGGTTGATTGTAACTAAAAATAAAATGATTTCGGAGACTTTCTAACGAATTAATATGAAGTTGTTTATACAATTGTTTAAATTTCTCTAAGAACTCAAACCAAATTTTATGAGAATACGAATTTCAGTTTCAATTTGAAAAGATGAGAAAGAAAGAGGAAAGTAATAAGGGAATAAACTGAATAAATACGGTTTGACGGTTGTATTTATATTTTCCAATGTAGACTTCACACGTTGGATGTAAGAGCTTTTTTAGTCTTTTCTATATTTCAAATAAAAAATGACCTCCAATTAAACTCTTAATACGAAGGACCTAATAATAAATAACTATATGGATAATAGACCTATAATCCCCTTTATAAATCATGCTTTTTTAAAGTCTCAAATAAGATTCGTAGGTCGGGGCCTTTGGGCCATGAGCATCCAACTAATGAATTGGATTGTGTTATTTGGCCACCATAAAATAGCCCACTACCGGTGTCTGTAAGGGAGAATGAAAACCCTAGAAATTGCATCTAGGGTTTCACAAGTAAATCGTAGTTACCTATTTAAACCCTTTTCATTCACAACTCTCTATACCATCTGTTTCGATCTTCTCCTGTAAAATCTAGGTCTTCGATTTGGGGCTGCAGGTTCGATTTTACTTGTTCTCAAATCTTATAGTCTCTTAGTTATATCAACCTGCTTCGTATATGATCTCGAACTTAAGCATGATATTGGTTTTTAATTTAGTTAGAGAAATCGAATTAAAGGTTTGTACATCTACTTTGATTATTTTTTTTACTACTGAATTTTAGGCAATATTGCATCTGTTTACCTACTTCTAATGTTATTCATAGCATTTAGAAGATAAAACTGATGCATAAATATAGGTTGGCTTACCAGCTCGCTGCAGAAACTAATTCTATTTGCTTCCAGAGTCAAATGGTCCGACCAAAATTTCATTATGTTTTCCATCATTATTGTTCCTTGTTTTATTTTTATTTTTGTGAGATTTGAAAATGGCAAATGATGTAAACACAGTTTTATGCTTAACCCTGAAATATTTTGTGGACTCAATCTCCGCTTATTATCTGATGCCATTGATTCAATTTCATGTGTTTATTTTATATTTCGCATAAATCACGATTTCTTTTGATAATTGGGTTTATAAGTCCTGTTTTTTCTAATAATACATTCTGTGATTGTTAAGAATTTTAGAAAGGGCAAGTGATGAATAATTCTTATCCTACACACTGAATTTCAATTGTGTTGAATACAAACATCTCAAATACATTGTCTGATGCCTTAGGTAATGTAAAGTTTCTGAATTTCAACAGTTTATTCAGTGAACTTATTATAAATTGATAGAATTTGAAGCTGAATTGCTAATGCATTAAAAATCTCTATGATGAGAAAAAGCAGACGGGCGGTCTGAAATGATGCCATGTTGACATGTCTGTAGTCTCCACTTCTGTGGAATTTTCTGAGGGTTTCTTAATCCATGATTCTGAAAATGTGTTCTTATTTTTAAATGTTTTTCAAAGTTTCTTTGTTTCAAGTATCTTGCAATGATGAAGTAAGCTCCTTTATTTCTATGTCTGGACATCTGAGAATTTTGTCTATGATTTAACCAATGCTACTTTCTGAGCAAGAATTTTTGTTGAATCCTTTCTAAAGAAGGTTTCTGTTTTTATTTTACTACACATAGTCTAATATCTGAGTGTTTGTGACTATGAAACATGTTCTAAACTGTGAATTAGAGCGTTGAAAACAATTGGAACAAGTATTGATCTTCAATGGACCAAGCAATGTGGAACTTGTATTTTGATGTGAAGTAGCTAAATAACTTGGCCATTGTAATTGCAACTTGGCCATTGTAATTGCATAAAACAATTGGAGCCATATGATAACTGACTAATTTTAGGAGCATGATTTTAATCTGAGATTGGGTTGCTCAGAAATTGACTTAATCCACATCTAAAAGACTAAGACTGCAATGGTTGCGTATGCGTCTCAATGGTTAATAGTATAATAGGAGACAAACAGAAATTGAGGGCAGATGGTCGATAGTATATTAGGAGAAAAGCAGAAATTGAGCTCAGATGATTGTTTAAGCCTGTGTTTATACATACAAGATGTTATGTTCTCATCAGCCAAATATCAGCTACTAGCCTACTACACACCTGTATCTAATTCTATCCTCAATTAAAGAGAGTATCATATGGCTCGAATGCACCTTTGCCCGTGAAAGTAGTTCTTAAGATTATTTAAAAAGTTATAATTTCAACCGTCGATGTTAACCCCCATTCCACTCTTCTGGCCTTAAGGAGATTCTTTAAGTGTTACGCAAGATATTGTCATATTGCAATATTTATCATTTTGGTATTTTCTCAGCCGAACCTATATTGCAATATTTATCTTCTTGGTATTTTTTTCAGCCAAACCTATACGAAGAACAACAGAGGTTTGGCTGGTAGTTTTTCAACCGAACCTAGGTTTGGCTGGTCGCTTTTTAGTTGAATATGTGTGTGTTCTTTCATATTTTGAAACTGCAAAAAAAAGAAAAAGTTAAATTATTTTTTGAATTCAAGTCGGAACTTAGAGGTAGTACATTTAGCTTGGACGCTTTTAGTGATTCCGTAGGTTACAAGGTCATGCGCCACACAGTTAGCTCTTTTGGCAGCAAAGTTGAATGACACATCATTTAAGCTTCTTGCTGAGACTTTACATCTCTAATGATCTTCCAAATTCTCCAAGGAGAGGAGCGAGATTCACCCTCTAGCACTTTAACAACTTGACAGTCCCTTTTAATTCTGACAGAACCAAAACCCAACCAAAAAGCTAGCTTAAACAACTAGAAGAACCCTTTGGCTTCGGCCACCACTGGAGCATCAGTAACATCGATTCTATGCTAGCTCCACAATAGTCACCCTGAAACTTCCTTGCAGCTGCTTCCCTTGCATAATGACCATTTTGGAATGATGCATCTAATCTTGATGGTCCGTGGAGGAGGAGCCTGCCACCCAATGTCTAGTAAAGAGTGTTCACTGGATTAAATAGGTTCTTCAAATTTGACTTCCAGATGGTTAAGAGTAGTTGTAGTAGATATTGAACAAAAGTAGGGCTTGTATGAGGACCCCCTAAACAGTTATTTGCTTATTCTAAAAAATTAGAGAATTTATAGACTTCCATATGGCCGAACAGATTGCAGCTCCATTAAAGAAAGTGTAATCACTATCTTGTTTGCTTATCCACAATTCCACCTCTGAACCTAGAGTTAACTCGTTATTTCTTGAAGTCTTGAGTCTGAGAGGAGATGCAAACCAAATTGTATCTACCAGTGGGCAATGTAGGAGTAGGTGGTCTACACTCTTAGCAAATATATTGCACATACTGCACTCAACTAGATTCCCATCTATAAACTTACCAATATTTTGGCATACACCAATGCCATTGTGTATAGCTCTCCAAAAGAAAGATTTTATTTTTGGTGCTACTCTTGACACAACCGAAAACCTTTTCCATAGGATGGTAGAGTCATTAAGCTGAGATGATTCTCCATTTTGCTATGCAAAGACCTTCTGAAAATATTGAGAAGACCATGATTGGTGAATTTCCAAATTAAATTGTCTTCAGCTTCACTGTTGATATGAATGTTGAGAATATAACTTGCAGTAAAAGGATCGCATATTTGCTGAATGAGAGTAGAGTTCCAAGTACCAGTGAGTTTATCAGTTGATTTATCCCGGAGATTTCAGTCTGGTTCTGTTTATCTCTAGTAGGAGTGAAGTCTGTAATTGTTGGAACCCAAAGATCTGACCATATATTGATATTCATCCAAATACACATTTCTTATGTCTTCTCTGCTCTCCAGATTAGAAGCCCAAGTAGTTGAGCGCTTTTTGCATTCTATATAGATCACTCTTTTAGATACTCTTCCTTAAGCAGATTGGACCGCAGTGAATTCTGATCATTCAAGAATTTCCGTGTAAGTTTGGCCACCCAAGCTTTGTTAAGGTCAGTGAGTGACCAATACCACCCTTTTCGTTTTGGAAGATTTAACCGTTCCCATTTGAGAAAATTGATCTTCCTTTTTTCTATAATATGATCCCACCAAGAATCTCTTATAATCTGAGTTAACTTGTTGAAAATTGACTTTGGAATCATTGAAGTCGCTATATAATAGATTGGTATAAGGGCAAGCACATGTTGAATCAAATTAGTTCTCCCAGCATTACAGGGTATGAAATACCTGGGTGTTTTAGTCTGTATTGGGAACCCAGTTTGACTTGTTTCTTTGTTGCCAGAACATTCTATTTCTCCTCTCCAGACTTGTTATCCTTTGACAGATATCTTTCTCCTCCCCTCTTGTATCAACTAGGTGAGTTGGGGCTGTAAGTCAACCAATTTATGTTTTTTCACTATGAAATTTCATCTCCAACAATTGATTCTTCTGGCCCCAAGTGAACTACTAACCAACTGCTTAATTGGAGGATAATGACTGTAATTTGCTGAATGCATTTTATCTCATTCATACTCGTTGACTAATTATTCTCATACTAAAAGATTTTTCTTACGAATTTGCTTTCCAGTGATGAACACACTAATTAGATGACCGTTTCCACGGTGGGAGGCCGAGAACGAATTAGCTCAAAACTAAGCGTTATAAAAAAACGTTAAATTATATTTTGCTACGGTTAAATAAATTGCAACTGATATAAGGGTTATAATGCCTATTCTAATTTAACTTTTACGCCACACTTTTCAGGATAGATTTGATTTAAAGCAATTGAAAACGAAATCGATTGATTTTGAATGAGTTGATGGATGATAACATCAACTGGGGACTTCCATTCTTTGATTATTAAATCAATTCTGAAAAAAATAAATAATTAGTTTCAATCAAATTGGATGAAATTAAAAAAATGGTGATTACACCATAATTTTTAAGTTATTTTAATTTCAATCGATTGATGATGAAATCGATGTGTTTTGATCGAATTGATGAAGTGTAACAACAATTAGGGTCTTTAAATCTATGGTGAACAAATCAATTTCGAAAAATAACGATCAATTGCCTTCCAATTTGATCAAATTGTGATAAAACTAAAAAAATGGAAACCAAATTGAACACAATTGTGACTGACAATTAATAATGAGTGAAATATAAAAGTGAAATCTACGGTCAGGCCCATTTTTCCCATTTTTTTTCATCCACGGATGGAAAACTTCACGCACGCATCCATTTTGTCGGTAAATATTCCTCACAAACCCATATTTTCTAAAATTCTGTTTTGGTTTCTATTCCGTCTTCGTCTCTTTCTTTTTTATTCTACTCTTTCTGGGTTCATAGTTTATTTGAGTTTGGAAATAAAGATTAGTTTTTTTTTTAATTCGAATCAAAGAACTGGAGATGGATCGGACAACTAGCTTTGAATCAAAGATTCATAGAAAATTTATGGTATGTAATCATCTTTTTTTTCTTACTTTATAATCTTAGATTTTGCAAGTTGATCATCTGGATCTGTATTGTATGACGCTGATCAATTTGGTAAAGTATCTAATGAACCAGATGTATGTGTATTCTATAAAAAGTTGTTGCCACCAGGGGAATGGAATTTGTCAATTGGTGATTTTTTTTAACCCCCTTAAATTTAAAGATTGTTGAGAATGGTATAGTTGAGGACAATAATAACTAAACATAGTAAAATCTGATTATCTTATCTAGGTTGTGGACACGTAAAGAGAAAGAGATTGCATTCGTCACCCATAGGGCTTTCCTGCTTCAGACCCTTAGTGCATTTGGAGACGACTGCCACCCAATAATGCAGAAAGAAATCCGAAATTGGTAAGTGTTGGATCTCCCTGTTATAGCTGTTAATGAATTTATCATTAACACAAGCACATTTTCCTGTTAAGACATTTTTTATAAGTTTTATCGTTTACATTTTTAGTGTTTGTATACTTATTTTTTACAGCTTTGCTGACGGCGAGCTTCGTTCTGTGGTGTTCGTTGATAGTGGGTAAGCATGTTCGCTCCTCTACTCTACTTTGTCTAGCTTATTACCGAAAGGAAATGACTTGTTGGCACCCCTTGTTTATTTTTCATGATGCTGAATTCTTTTTTGTTTTTCCTTCTGAATCTGTAATTTGATAGGGTCAGATACTTCGGTAATTATCCTGGAAAGATTCCTAGTGGGCTCGATATTCCTAGTGATGCTGCACTTGATAAGCACCCAGCGCAAGGAGCACCAAATCTTAATCCTAAAGTGGTCATCTTCATTTGGACTTGCATAATATTATGCTAATCTTCTTCTGAAGCGGGTTATATTTGGCTTCCGCTTCATAATATTGTACTAATCTTTTGCTAGTACTGTAATCAACAAAAAAATGAGTGCACAACCTATTATGTAGCTATAAAATTGGATGCATAGCTTGTTATGCAGCTACAAAAATGGATGCATAACCTGTTATGCAGTCGGGAAAATAGCTGCATATAGTACTATTGTTGTTAGTAGTGAAATAAAAAAAATGGTTGCATAATCTGTTATGCATCCGAGGAAACGAGTGCATAATCTGTTATGTATCTGAGAAAATGTCTGCATGACATATTATGCGTCAATTTTTTTTTTGCCAGCACTAAAATCAACTAAAAAAATGGCTGCATAACCTGTTAAGCAGCTACAAAATTGGATGCATAACTTGTTATGCATTCGAGAAAATGACTACATAATTTGTTATGCATCCTTTTTTGTTGGAATGTTACTTTCGAGGCATATATTCCGTTTTAGTGGTTACGTAACCAAATTAGTAGATGCATGAAGTAAAATATGGCTGCTTACATCTTTTGTGGTGGTTACATAATGGTTATCATCCAATTTTTGAAATTTGTGCCTAAAAGTAAAAACACCTTCGATTTTTTCGTAAAAAAAATATCTAAATATGATATTGTTGTTTATACGCGTTGTGTATATCTCTTTAAAAGATTTCCTACGAGATAAAATTAGTTAAATTCCAAGGAAATGATTTTAAGATATGTTATATTGTAGTTTGATTACCAATTATACCCCTGAAAAAATATGATACAGAACGAGTTATGTAGATATTTTTCATAATTTCAAATAATTATGGGTATCACATAAACTGAAAAATATTTTAGCCTGACAATAAGAATAGTATTTTTTTGGACCTGAATCTAAAATCTCCAATATAAAAATTTTGTTTAACAGGTGGGCCCATACCCATAACAAAATTAGAAATTATAAATTAAATTTATTTTTTTTCAATATAAAAATTCTAAACAAACCGTCACATAAAACTCTTCCAAACCGTTCACTAATATGGGTGGGCCCCAACCCACCAAAAATATGTTGAAAGTTATCTAACTTGCGCGCAAGAACGTTCGTGAAAAGAAAAACCTAGGTTGTACGGATGCGCCTACATAAATATCGTAATCGTATTAAACACACGATTGGACACGACATGCGTCTGACATTTTCCGACACGCGATGAATACGCCACTTAGATTGATACTAAATGTGATAATAATTTATTTATTTTTTGTCCAAATCCAAATATTATAGACTCAATCATTATTTCATATTATTAATTTTATTTAATTAGTAATTAAGTACTTAAAAATAAGGATGACTTTTTTGTTGATAGAATGTTATTAAATATTATTTTAATAGCGTATATAATATATGTACAACGTGTCTTCGTAACCAATTAAAATTTGACGTGTTGCTATAATCATGTCTTATCATAGTAGCTATTAGCTATGTTTCAATAAAGGAAAAAAAGAAAAGAAAAACCTAGTAGCTGAATATTGATACATTTAGAGTGCACCAACTAAGGTGTCTAAATAACACACGTTACTCCACGTGACAAGGCTCTATATGCATGTTTAACAAGTGGTGATTATTAGAAACACAACACGTATCAAAACTATAATTAATTAAGAGTAGTATGGTAATTTATACTTCCTCCGTTTCAGGAAAAGAGTTACTTTTTCTATTTGCACAATTATTAAGACAAGGATGAAAGAGAGTAGCTTTCTTAATTTATTTCCAAATTTACCCTCAATACAAAGTTTAGTACCACATATATCTTCTTCCAAACCTAAACTTTCATTTCACGTGAAATAACAACAGATTCAAACTTTCAAAACTTAAACAGATTCAAATTTTCAAAACTTTTCCCTCCAATAAACAGATTCAAAACTTTTCCCTCCAGTAAACAAATTCAAAACTTTAAATATTGAATCTGAAAACAAAACTTTTCCCTCCAATAAACAAACAGATTCAAAACTTTTCCCTCCAGTAAACAGATTCAAAACTTTTTCCTCTTTACTCCTCAATTTCTGATGTTGCTGGTTAATCACAGGTTATCTTCAACCTAGAATCACAGAAGTTGCTGGTTAATCATAGGTGATTTGCCAAAAAAATAGAAACAACAGCTAGAAATTTACCAGGAAGGTATGTGCTGGTCTTTGGGATTTATGCTCATTTTCTTTGACATATTTTCTGGGTTTTTTTTACTGTAGTAGATGAATTCCAATGCAATAATTGAATAACCTAAATAATACTCCTATCCAAAAAGTAAATAGACAATAATCCAAAATTAGCCAAAAAGTAAATATGGTCATGAGTATCATATGTGTCTAAAAGTGTTTCAATAAGAATTTCAACTCAAATGCATAAGTCTCTGTTTACATATTCTGGTTACTATCCTTTCATTCATGGATGTATATCTACTGTGCTTGAATAAAGTATAAAGGAGTATAACTGTTTGTATCAGAAAAAACTAAACTAACCCATCTTCGCCTTTCTCTTCCTCTCGTCTCTTATTTCTTTCCAGATAAACGAAAACTACCACTGGTGATATTCTTCAAATCTAAAGGATTATTTAATTTTTGTTAGATAAGGACTTCATCCTCAAGACTAACAACACCATCTTTTGAAACTTCTATCTTCTTTGCATTTTCAGATCTTAGTTTTTCTTTTTTGCATTGATAGACAACAATGGGTTTGGATGTTTGAAACCCGCTAAAATTTGAATGATTTTCACGTTTTTTTTTATTGATTTTACAGGAGGAATAGTGTGTAGATAATGATTCAGTGAAGTCCAGATTCAATTATGGGCCAGACCAAGTGAAGTCAACATCCAAAAAGTTCATCTTCTTCACCCGATTCTCTGCTGCTGTAATTCTGTAATTTCATTTTCTGCTTCTGCAATTGATCGAATTTGATCATGTTTCAAGCTACAAATCAATGGGTTGAAGTATAAAAGCTTCAGGTGATCAAATTTACAAAATCAGAAGAGATTTTTTTTTTATAGTTTGAAAAAAATCGAAAAACAAATTACTCAATTCTAATCGAATCAATGTCGTTTTTGATGTACTTTGAACAAGAATTTTGTTCGTTTGATTGTACTTGATGAAAATTGGGTAACAATTTGATTGGTTATCCCAATTTTAACTTTAGTTTTATGAAATTATAAGATTTGAATTCCTGGGACATTTATTGTGACAAACAAATACATTCTAAGTCACCATATAGAAGGCCTCCTAAAGTCGGCTAATTATTGTGGCCTTGAAATCTCCTCCGTCGGCATGACGCTATGCAGCAAGAAACTTTAGCCAGTACTTGGTTGTGAAAGAAAATTTCTTAACAGTAAATCGGCTACAGTGATACAAGTAGCGAATGGTTTTATTAGATGAAATATAAATGTGAGAGCATTATATGAGGGGATAATTAGGAAAATACCCCAAAAATGGATACCCCGTTGGGAAAGTACCCTGCAAAAATGGATACCCCGTTTGGGGGTATTTGATAGGCACATTTTTGTGTCTAAATTACGCTCGATTATCTATTTTGATAGTGTTCGTTTTTATACTTATTGTGTCTTTTTATGTCTTTGTAGGTATTTTTGAGAAATAAATAATTTGGGAAAAATTGGCTCGGAAAGTGATAAAGGCACCCGGAAAGAATTGATAAAGGCACCCACACTTTGGATTGGGGGCACCCCCTTTTGCGTTTCAAACATCCGAAAATGGCGGGAAATTCTTTATTCACGAGAAAATCTTCGGTGATGATTTGGAACCGAATTTTATGGAGTTTTGACGTGTTCTTTCTACCCCAAATTGATCAAACACTCAAGGGATAACACAACACACGTCAACAGAGAGATTTAGCCGGAAAAATCTGCTTGGAAAATTCGAATTTGGACGGGAAAAGGAGTTCGTTTCTGTTTTGATTTCACACGGATTCCAAGTTGATTTGGAGTTGATTTTTGGTTCCTTATCGCTTCTCTAGGGTTGCTAGGGTTTACCAATACTATATATAACAAAGAGAAGCCAAAAAAAAGGGAGTTTGGATCACCGAAAAAAATCAGGAAGAAGAAGCTCTGTTCGTGAAGAAGAAGACGAAGTGCAGAAGACAGCATCAGGAAACTGTCGCTGATACTGTCGTATACGCAGCTGCTTCAGCAGTCCTATTTCCACTGCATATACAGTCCGTCTTTCTTTCCTGTTCTCTTTTCCTTCTTCTGTAACGCAGAACCACATCGTCTGTAACGATTATAAGCGTATCCAAACTTCTGTGTTACGTCTTTTTAATCATTGTAAGCACTTTTTGAGCAATGAAACTATATTTTGAGTGCGTTTCCATTTCAATGAGCTAATCACCATCACTGGGGGTGATGGAGGAAGCCTTTCTTCCAATAATTAAGTGGTATGTCTATTTTATCTATATTTTCTTTACAATTCTTTTATTATTAATTGCTTGATTAAAATTGAAAAAAATGTTTTTTTTCTTAAATAGTTGTGTTCTCTTTTGATGAGTCATGCTGGGTTGACTTCTTTTGATGTCTCATGCTTAGGATTTACAATTATTCTTTTAAAAACCTATTTTTGGCATATTTAGATTGAATTGAGCATAGAATTGTTAGACATATCACAGAAGTATTGGTGAATGGTGGAATCTTAAACCCTAGTTTTCTTCCATCTATTTTTAAAATCAAATCTGTTTAATCTTATTTATTTTTAGTAATTAAAAATTAGGTCTAGAAATTAAATCTTCACAAGTCCGAGAATCAAACCCTTTTACCACTATATTAAAATCACATCAATATTTGGCGCCGCCGACGCGGACTTGTTTTTAGGTTTAGAGTTTTAGAGTTTTAGATTTAGTTTTAGATTTATTTTTATGTTTTTTTTTATTATTATTTTACTTTGTTCTATTTTACGTTTCTTTTGGTATTTCTCTTTTTGCTACATGTTGGAATTAAAGTGAGCCAAAGACTTAGAGTTAAAAGTTAAAGCTTAAAGAACGAAAAAGAAGACGAAGATTTTTCTTAATTAGATTTTATTTATTTAGATTTTATTTTTTTTCTTTTAGAAAAGTGTACTAGGATTTTTATTATTTCTGTAATTTTTCTTTATTTTTTTGGACATTTTTTTTGGAACTTTGGACACCTTATTTATTTTTAAACCCTACGGAAGGGTATTATTTAAATATAAACTGCTACAGGGAAGGACAACAATTACGATATTGTCTCGGCCCCTCGGGTTCGCACACTGACACAGGAGTCGGTGGCCCGAGTCGACTACAAACGAATCATCCCCCGTCTGGTACGGGAGGTAAGACTCGATCAACCCACGAATCCCCTGCAAGTCGGTTTACTGTATTCCTTCGTGTGCATATATGTTGAGGAATTGAAAACGGATTTACTTTTCTAGTAAAGGGAAAGAACTGGCCATACAAGATAAGGACTCGGATTTCATCACCGTTTCCTTCTTGCCCGCTGTAGGAACACGTTACCAAACGCGAACCTAAAACCTTAAAATTTTGACTAGAAAGAGACCGATAGGGTAACGAGCTTATAGGAAACTCGTTCAAAAGGACTGTATTGGTTACTTTGTTAGCCGAACTCGAAGTTCAAGAAGATTATTTTAAGTTGATTAGAGCCGCCTTGTAACACAGGGAAAAGTGCCAAAGAGACAGGGTTATCAAAGCTCCTTAGAGCTTATCCTGTTTCTCTTCGACTTAATCTAATTCAGATCGTTCTAAGAGGTTTGCTAAAATTGTAACTAGTTGCCTTTCGAAAGAATAGAAGCTGGTCTAGAAACAATCTAAGTGGAGCCATCATGCTTTTTGTTTGCTAGATTCAATAGGTTTGATTTGGTTGAGTCATCCTTGCTTGTGATTGTTAGAATTTCCTTCCATTTAAGATTTATTTATTTTTAGTTTTTATTTAGTGTATGCCAAGACCACTCTTCAAGCGGACTTGGAAAAGAGACGCTTTAGGTCGCTTAATTAGTGACAAGCCTAGTAGTTCTGTCCCTGGAAACGAGAACCTCGAAGACTCTTCTTTTGAGATCCTTGTTTTTGATTTTGAGAACTTGACACTGTGTGAAGAAGTTACTTCTAGTTCTTTGACAGCGCTAGCAATGACAACTTTAAAAGCTTTGTTGAACCCGACTAGGAGTTCTCGTCCATCATGTATCAAGTTAGCTGATACTGAAGCAAACTATGAGTTGAAACCTGGGATCATACAGATGCTCCCAATCTTCTTAGGGAAAGAAAAT
Organism: Papaver californicum; assembly: GCA_023531435.1. Classification (NCBI taxonomy): domain Eukaryota; kingdom Viridiplantae; phylum Streptophyta; class Magnoliopsida; order Ranunculales; family Papaveraceae; genus Papaver; species Papaver californicum. The sequence goes on from JAJJMC010025652.1 coordinate 4,365,042, forward strand.
GAAAACCCCTATTTCCATGTTAGGGATTTTGAGGAAATATGTAGTACCATCAGGATCAAGGACCTAGATGATGAATCATTGAAACTTAGACTGTTTCCTTTTTCGCTAAGAGACAAAGCCAAATCTTGGCTATATAGTTTGACTTCCGAGTCAATTGAAACCTATGAACAACTTACATCTTCCTTTTCCCAGAAGTTTTTCCCTAGGCACAAAATATCATCTATTAGGCAGCAGATTTGCACATTTGCTCAACAAGAGGGAGAATCTTTATATAGGTATTTAGAAAGGTACAATGACTTATTATCCCAATGTCCTGATCATGGTTTAGAAAAAGTAAGGCTACTTCAGATCCTCTACGAGGTTTTAAATTATTCGACAACAACCATGGTTGAGTCTTTATGCACATGTGGGTTTGAAAATAAAACTATCGATGGTGCGATGACATTTTTGAATGAAATCGCCGAACAAACCCAACAGTGGGAAAATAGTAGGGATCCCCAGAGAATAATTCTTCTAAGTAGAGGGAATGTTAATAGGGTAGAAGGATCTTTTGAATCGGATGCCAAAATAGCGGCTATATCTAAAAGGTTAGAAGCTTTAGAACTGAGTCAATCTAGTAGTATTGAGCCCAAACCATTTTGGAAAGGACAGACTGTTGAAGAGCAAGCCCATGCTCTTTATGATAACACTAGGTTTGATAATCATCAGAAGTTCGACCCTTATTCAGAAACCTATAACCCTGGTTGGAGAAACCATCCTAACCTTTCTTGGTCCAAGAGCCAGATTCAAGGTCAGTCTAGTAATTTTAAGGTTGCCCCAGGTTTTGGTTATGCTGGACCAACACAATTTCAGAGTCCGCTAGATAAGACGATAATGAGTTTAGCTGAGTCTGTTGCCTCATTGACTCAGAATACCAAAGATTTCCAGCAGTCTGTCAACCATAGTTTACGAGATAATCAAAAGATTGTTCAGGCTAATAGTCAGGCTATTTCTAATTTAGAAACCCAGGTTGGTCAGATCGCTGAGTCTTTAAGGGAACGAGAAAAAGGTAGGTTTCATAGTCAACCCCAACCCAATCCTAGAGGAGTTCATGAAATATCTTCCGGTGAGAAATCATCAAATCATGTGAATGCAATTAGAACCCTTAGGAATGGTAAAGTGGTAGATAACAAGGTAACTGTGCCTGATAGTGAACATACAGTAGTTCACCCCTCTGATCCAATAGCTGAAGAGACTGATAAAGTCTCTAAAGAGCCTGAGGTAGCTCCTCATGAGCCAGATTTTGTGCCCAGAGCCCCATTCCCACAACTGTTAGCACCCACAAAGAAGGAATCCAACTTTAATGACATATTTGAGGTTTTTAAGCAAGTCACGATCAACCTTCCATTATTAGGTGCAATTAGGCAGATTCCTTCTTATGCCAAGTTCCTTAAGGACATGTGCACGCGAAAGCGAAAGCTTAGTGTACAAAAGAAAGCCTTTTTAGCTAGTCATGTGAGTTCAATTATCCAGAACAATACAACTCTTAAGTACAAAGACCCAGGTTCCCCAACCATTTCTTGCACAATAGGTAATTACCATGTTGAGAGAGCCTTACTTGACTTAGGAGCCAGTGTGAACTTACTACCGTACCATGTGTACCTCCAGCTAGGACTTGGTGATTTGAAACCTACTCAGGTGACACTGCAGTGAGCTGATAGGTCTGTGAAAATTCCTCGTGGTGTCATAGAGGATGTTCTTATTGAGGTTGATAAATTTATTTGTCCAGTAGATTTTGTTGTTCTTGATACCCAACCTGTCCCTGACCCAGAGAATCAGATACCTGTGATATTAGGTCGCCCGTTTTTAGCAACATCTAATGCGATCATTAACTGTCAAAATGGTGTTATGAACTTATCATTTGGTAATATGACTATTGAGCTAAATATTTTCAATATTAGTAAGAAACCACCTGAGTTAGATGACCCGTGCATTGAAGAGGTAAACATGATAGGAACACTAGTTCAGGAGTCATTACCGAACACTTTGTTAGAAGATCCGTTAGAGAAATGCCTAGCACACTTTGGGTTTGGTTTTGATGATGATAGTGTAATCAATGAGGTGAACACTTTGTTAGATTCAGCCCCTTTGTTAGACACTAGTAATGGATGGAAACCTGAGTTTGAACAACTACCAGTTTCTAAATCTACCCTAATTCCTTCTTTAGAAGAGCCTCCTAAGTTGGACCTTAAACAACTACCAGATACTCTGAAATATGTGTATTTAGGCCCATCTGAGACTTTGCCTGTGATTGTAGCATCCGACTTGGATAGTAACCAGGAAAGTAGGCTAGTGACCGTGCTTCAACATAATAAGAAAGCTTTAGGGTGGACCATAGCAGACATTAAGGGAATAAGTCCTACTGTTTGTATGCATCAGATTCATTTAGAGGATGATACAAAACCGTCTAGGGAGATGCAACGTCGACTTAACCCCAATATGAAAGAAGTAGTTCGAACTGAAGTGCTTAAGTTGTTAGATGCGGGTATTATTTACCCAATTTCAGAAAATAAGTGGGTCAGCCCCGTTCAGGTTGTCCCCAAGAAATCAGGTATCACTGTAGTTCAGAATGATAACAATGAATTAATCCCAACCCGAGTGACCACGGGGTGGCGTGTTTGTATTGACTATAGAAAATTGAACAAGGTCACAAGGAAGGATCACTTTACCCTTCCTTTCATCGACCAAATGCTAGAGAGATTAGCTGGACATAGCTACTATTGCTTGCTAGATGGTTTTTCTGGTTATAATAAAATTGTTATTGCCCCAGAAGACCAAGGGAAAACTACTTCTACCTGTCCCTTTGGTACCTTTGCATATAGACGCATGCCTTTCGGGTTGTGTAATGCACCCGCTACTTTTCAGCGTTGTATGATGAGCATATTTTCTAACATGGTAGAACGGTTTTTAGAGGTCTTTATGGATGATTTTTTGGTATTTGGGTCATCTTTTGATAATGCTTGCATCATTTGACATTAGTGTTGACTAGGTGTAAGGAAAAGAATTTAGTGCTTAATTGGGAAAAATGCCATTTCATGGTTCGATCAGGAATTGTTTTAGGGAATATCGTATCTTCTAAGGGTATAGAGGTAGACAAAGCTAAAGTTGACCTTATTAAGACTTTACAGGTTCCCAAAACAGTACGAGATGTTTGGTCATTCTTAGGGCATGCAGGTTTTTATCGTCGATTCATTAAGGATTTTAGCTTGATTTCTAGACCTCTTTGCAATTTGCTTGCAAAAGATGTTAAGTTTGTCTTTGATGATGTTTGTTTAGAGGCTTTTGAGAAGCTTAAGACTTTACTCACTACCGCTCCCATAGTCCCGGCACCTAACTGGAACCTACCCTTTGAGATAATGTGTGATGCTTCATACTATGCTATTGGTGTTGTGTTAGGTCAGCGAGAGAACAAATTACTTCATGTGATTTACTATGCTAGCAAAACCTTGAATGATGCCCAAATGAACTACACCACCACAGAGAAGGAACTGTTAGCCATTGTTTTTGCCTTAGACAAGTTTAAATCATATCTCTTAGGTTCTAAGGTTATAGTCTTTAACGATCATGCTGCTTTGAAATACCTTCTGTCTAAGAAGGATACTAAACCTAGATTGATTAGATGGATCCTTTTGTTACAAGAATTCTCACTAGAAATTAGAGACAAAAAGGGTGCCAAAAATGTAGTACCAGACCACTTGTCTAGACTTGTTTTGGATTCCCCAGATGATTCTCCTCCTGTGAGGGATAACTTTCCTGATGAACAACTATTTGTTGTTTCCCAATCACATTGGTTTGCGAATATAGTGAACTATCTTGTTACTGGTCAAATGCCTCAACACTGGGGTAAACAAGATCGTTCTAGGTTTTTAGATGAGGTGAAACATTTCTTTTGGGACGATCCTTACTTGTTTAAGTATTTTCCAGACCAGATTATTAGGAGATGTATACCTGAGAGTGACCAGTCAAGTATTATTCCTTTTGTCATGATCACGCTTGTGGGGGTCATTTTAGTGCTAAGAAGACTGCTGCTAAGATATTGCAGTGTGGATTCTACTGGCCGTCGTTGTTTAAAGATTCCCAAAGTTACTGTGTTGCTTGTGAGCGATGCCAGAAGTTAGGAACCATTTCTCGTAGAAATATGATGCCTTTGAACCCTATTTTAGTTATTGAGGTCTTTGATGTGTGGGGCATTGATTTTATGGGTCCTTTTCCTAATTCTTTTGGTTATTTTTACATCCTTGTCGCCGTAGACTATGTGTCTAAGTGGGTAGAGGCGATTTCGTGTGAAACAAACGACCACAAGGTTGTGGTCCAGTTTTTGAACGATAACATATTTGCACGTTTTGGTACACCGCGAGCTATAATTAGTGATGGAGGGTCACACTTTTGTAATCGACCGTTTAAGCTTTTAATGAAGAAATATGGTATTACCCACAAAGTAGCTACCCCATATCACCCACATACTAGTGGTCAAGTAGAGGTTTCCAATAGGGAGATAAAACGTATTCTAGAGAAAACAGTTAATCCTAATAGGAAAGACTGGTCGTTGAGGCTAACTGATGCCTTATGGGCTTACCGTACCGCGTTTAAGACCCCTATTGGAATGTCACCCTATCGTCTAGTTTTTGGTAAGGCATGTCACCTGCCCATCGAGTTAGAACATAGAGCGTATTGGGCTGTAAAGCAGTTTATTTTTTCACTTGACAAAGCAGGAGCTCACAGGAAGCTCCAGCTCAATAAGTTGGAAGAGATTCAGAAAGATGCATATAATAGTGCTAGGGAGTATAAGAACAAAATTAACTTGTGCATGATAGAAATATTTGAAGAAAGTCATTTTGTCCAGGCCAAAAAGTTCTTATTATGATACTCGGTTGCATCTATTCCCCGGGAAGTTACGGTCTCGGTGGACCGGTCCATTTGTTGTTCGCACTATTTTTCCTCATGGTGCTATTGAGATTGAGACTCAATATGGTAGAAATCCTTTCAAGGTTAACGGTCAGAGATTGAAACCATTTTTAGAGCCTTTTCCTACAGGTGATGTTGAGGAGGTCCCTCTGGAGGACCCTGCTTACTCTGATTGACCGTCAGGGTTGTTCTTGTATATTAGTAGATTTTTGTAGGATTTTAGGTTTTTATTTTATTCTCCATGGATAGATTGCTACTCTTCACTCAGGTACTATCTTTCTGACTTACCTCGTTATTCCTCTTTTTACTTATCTATTGGTACTGCTCTTTATTTCGAAACATTGAGGACACTGTTTGATTTAAGTTTGGGGGTAAGGCAGAAACTTTTTAGTGAAATAATAAAGCTCTAGAATTTAGAAGCTTGTGAACACTTCAGGGTGACACTAACCATTCTAGGTAGATGGAAACTTAGCTCTTTTTCTATAGGAATTGGTGTGCCCAGTTAAATGGTCTATTCATAAAAGGACAGGGTTCAAGTGTTATAAAAAGCATGATATTCGTCACCACATCTTGGAGTCTATCTCGACCATATCACTTACTGTTTTTACTTTTACAATTTTGTGTTTCTCTAAGTGATTTGGTGGGGCCCAGTATCAAATTGTTATTGCCGTCAGGATGAAATAGAGTAGAGTGTTTTGAGATCAAGCCCGATTCTTGCTTTATTCGAAAAAAAAAAGAAGAGAAAAAACAATATTGACACTTTGATAGCAATATGTGTGTGTTCTCCATGTCTCCGTCGCCTAAGCAAGCATGGAACGCAGGATCCATGGGAACTATCATGTAAGATGCTGATAAGAACCATGCGCCTGGATACAATTTGATCCAATCATGTTGTCAATATATTTATCGTTTTATTTTCAATAAATCGATCGCTGGGACCCTTGTATATACCAGTTTAATCGATATTAATATTATGATTAAGACCATATATCTCAAACCATTAGGATTCATCCTGGCACCGACCTTCAGACAGATATGGGAAACACCGTTCACCTTAGTCAACACGTGCAACCTTCATATTTTCCATGTCCATCTTCTAAATCTTTTCATGTGATTGAACTTTGATAGATTCTGAGTCTTGTGGTTGAACGATTATCTGAGTAGAGCTCTGTTGTCTTATATATGAATTTTAGTATGCTTGAGTAAACACTCGTGTACTGCAGCTGGACTCATATAGGGCAATGATTCCCATAGCTGAAGAATTGAGTAAGCCAACTAAATAGCTTGTTTAGTGTCTATCCTTAATCGTTCACGAGTAGCTAAAATCTGGAGTAAAGGTTTTGTGGGTATACCTCTTGTAAACCCTCACGAGACAAAACTCGTCCACTAGGGACACCTAAAGGTTTAACGACTTAATACATATGCTGATTGTAGTCGCGATTCCTGCGAAAGTGAGTTAGGATTTTATTTTTATTTGCTCGAGGACTAGCAAATAGTAAGTTTGGGGGTATTTGATAGGCACATTTTTGTGTCTAAATTGCGCTCGATTATCTATTTTGATAGTGTTCGTTTTTGTACTTATTGTGTCTTTTTATGTCTTTGTAGGTATTTTTGAGAAATAAATAATTTGGGAAAAATTGGCTCGAAAAGTGATAAAGGCACCCACACTTTGGATTGGGGGCACCCCCTTTTGCATTTCAAACATCCGAAAATGGCGGGAAATTATTTATTCACGAGAAAATCTTCGGTGATGATTTGGAACCGAATTTTATGGAGTTTTGACGTGTTCTTTCTACCCCAAATTGATCAAACACTCAAGGGATAACACAACACACGTCAACAGAGAGATTTAGCCGGAAAAATCTGCTTGGAAAATTCGAATTTGGACGGGAAAAGGAGTTCGTTCCTGTTTTGATTTCACACGGATTCCAAGTTGATTTGGAGTTGACTTTTGGTTCTTTATCGCTTCTCTAGGGTTGCTAGGGTTTACCAATACTATATATAACAAAGAGAAGCCAAGAAAAAGGGAGTTTGGATCACCGAAAAAAAATCAGGAAGAAGAAGCTCTGTTCGTGAAGAAGAAGACGAAGTGCAGAAGACAGCATCAGGAAATTGTCGCTGATACTGTCGTATACGCAGCTGCTTCAGCAGTCCTATTTCCACTGCATATACAATCTGTCTTTCTTTCCTGTTCTCTTTTCCTTCTTTTGTAACGCAGAACCACATCGTCTGTAACGCTTATAAGCGTATCCAAACTTCCGTGTTACGTCTTTTTAATCATTGTAAGCACTTTTTGAGCAATGAAACTATATTTTGAGTGCGTTTCCATTACAATGAGCTAATTACCATCACTGGGGTGATGGAGGAAGCCTTTCTTCCAATAATTAAGTGGTATGTCTATTTTATCTATATTTTCTTTACAATTCTTTTATTATTAATTGCTTGATTAAAATTGAAAAAAATATTTTTTTTCTTAAATAGTTGTGTTCTCTTTTGATGAGTCATGCTGGGTTGACTGCTTTTGATGTCTCATGCTTAGGATTTACAATTATTCTTTTAAAAACCTATTTTTGACATATTTAGATTAAATTGAGCATAGAATTGTTAGGCATATCACAGAAGTATTGGTGAATGGTGGAATCTTAAACCCTAGTTTTCTTCCATCTATTTTTAAAATCAAATATGTTTAATCTTATTTATTTTTAGTAATTAAAAATTAGGTCTAGAAATTAAATCTTCACAAGTCCGAGAATCAAACCCTTATTAAAATCACATCAGGTTCAAACATGTTCATTTTCACTTTGTCTCTGCAAAAGAACAAAAAAACCCTAGCCGCGCTCTCCATTCTTCTTCTTCTTCTGCTATGAAAAAAAAAACCTGTTCTTCAAATCATTAGAACAGCCTTAACATAGTGTCGATTCCATTTGTTCACTCCCTTTCATTTTTTCTTTGTCTCTACAGAAGAACCCTAGCCGTCGCCGTCCCTTCTTCTTCTTCTGCTATGAAAAAAAGATTTCAAACCCTAGCCGTCGCCGTCCCCAATTCTTACCTTTTCTTCAAAAAAAGATAGTGTCGATTCCAGTCTTCTTCTGCTACTGAAAAGAGCGTAAATCTTCCAGCCGTAACATTGTGTCGGAAATCTTCCTGTTCTTCAAACTTGACAGTTGGTGATGAATCCATTACACTCCGTGATCTAACCAAGTAAGTCAGTTGAATCCTATGATTATATTACATTATTAAGTATGTTACTTTGATTTTTAATGAAAATTGATTTTCTTGGGTATTCAAAATGGGGGTTTTTCTGATTTGTAAATAAATTGGGGGTTTTCCTGTTTCTGGATGAGATTGATTGTAGTATAAACATGATTGTAGCATTTGATTGATCAATTTGATTTAATTTTGTTTAATTTGTAATTTTCTGAAACAGGTAAGAATTGGGGGTTTCACTGAATTGGGGGTTTCACCGAATATTAAGGAAGGAAGAAGAAATTGGTAAGAATTTGTACTTTCGAACATACTAAGATGTGATAAAGATATAGCTAAATCACTTGACATGAACGAGGGCTAAGTAGATTCTTATGCATCTCGATGTCTTGTGATAGGCACATTTTTGTGTCTAAATTGCGCCCGATTATCTGTTTCGATAGTATTCGATTTTGCACTTATTATGTCTTTTTATGTCTTTGTAGGTATTTTTGAGAAATAAACATTTGCGGAAAAATTGGCTCGAAAAGTGTTAAAGGCACCCGGAAAAGTGATAAAGGCACCCACACTTTGGATTTGGGCACCCCTTTCACATTTCAAAAAATCAACTTTGGCGGGAACACAGGAAGGGAACTGCTGGAACACAATTCACGTGATTTTTGTGAGATTTGAGTGATTCTAAATCACCCAAAGACTAGAAGATATCATCACAAGACCAAAACACGTCAAATAACACAATTCACGCCGGGAAAATCTGCTGCAGAAGTGAACCTGGACGGAAAATCGGATTCCGGCCAGGAATCGGATTTGTTACGATCACAGCTAGATTTGGATAGGTTTTAAAGAGTTCTATTGGGATTAGAAGACTTCCTAGGGTTTGTATACCCTATAAATACCAAGGGAAGTGAAGAGAAGCGGAGACACACAAGCTCAGAGATCATCACCGAAGAAAACAGAGAATTCCGGCCGACTGTTCTTGCCGCAGCTCAACGGAGAAGACGAACAAGCAGCGCTTACAACTGTTGTTGTTCCTGTTGCGTCTTCTCTTTTCTTTCCTGTTGCTTATTTCTTCTTGTAACGGCTGAACCCTGTTCTGTAACGCATATACGCGTCTCTGTTCAGCTGTGTTACATCTATTTCACCTTTGTAAACAGTTTTTGGAGCAATGAAAGATTATTTTGAGCATATTTTCTCTACCATGATCTAATCACCATCACTGGGATGACAGAGGAAGCTTTTTCTCTAATAATTAAGTGGTATGTATTTAATTAATTTATTTATGCAATTTATTTATGATTAATTGCCTTGATTGAAAATTGATTTAAAAGATTTTTATTAAGCAATTGTGATTCCGTTAGATGGTGCATGCCTCGGATTAGGTCCCTAGATGCTCCATGCTTGTGTTATACAGTTGTTGTTTTGAAAATCTATTTTTGCAATGCTTTAGAATCAAAATAAAATGTTTTAATTGCATGATTAAAATTACTATCACTTGATTTATTGGTTAAAAGTGGAATCCTGAATCCTAGTTCTTCCCCATATTTTTAAAAAGTCATCTTTATTTTAATCTATTTTATTTTCTTTAATTAAAATTAGGTCTGAAATTAAATCTTCACAAGTCTGAGAATCGAACCTCTTTTTACCACTATATTTTATCACACCATCTTGCAGTAATGATACACATGTTATATATTATGTAATATAGAGGCCAGTTATTTTTTATGGTAAAAAATGCCAGGATAAGCTCCGTAAAGTGGAACAAGAACATCTAAATCCTGAGTGAGCTGTTCATAAGACCATTTTCTTACAGATACTCTTATCATGTAGAAAACTCAAAAGAGTTACGAACCAGGATTCATGCTTTGTAGGAACAGGTTCTAAGTAGTTCACTGGAACATGTCAAACATAAAGAAAAAGTTGTGGAGTTTTCTAGGTTACTGGTGATGTTTGTTTATCTCAGTTTTTTTGTTTCTTTAAGAAAAATGTTGATCTTTATTGTCGTTGGATCTATTTTATCACTTCGGATAGGAATATTGCGGCAGAGTGCAATGCTAAAACAATGTGCTGGAACTGCTAGGAACATGGTCATGTTGCAAACGAGTGCATCAATGATCCCATCTGTCATTTGTGCAACAAGGTGGGGCACCTAGCGCGAGTGTTCAGCTTCAGGGGCATCTGTTCACGATCAAAGGCTTTGCAACAACTGCTTCAAACCAGGTCACTTTGCTGCTGAATGCAACAACGATAAGGTATGCAACAATTGCCGCAAGCCTGGTCACCTGGCTCGTGAATGCCCCAACGGCCCTGTTTGCAGCGTGTGCAGCGTGTCAGGCCACTTGGCTCGGCAGTGCCCCAAGTCAAATTTGCCATCAGAAAGAGTTGGAGGCCCTTTCCATGACATCATATGTCGTAACTGCAACCATCTAAGGCACATCAGTCGTGACTGTGTATCCATTGGGATCTGTAGTAACTGTAGTGCCCGGGGTCATCATGCCTTCCAGTGCCCCTCAGGCCGTATGGTTGATCATGGTTTTCGCAGGTATTAAGTATCGGTTTGCTTATATCCTCCGAAGGGTGAAGATTCATGGACTTCAATAAGGAACTCGTATTTTTCTACTTGTGTAATAGTACTATATTTATAATTTGCAACGGAAGTAAGAAACATTAGTTTCATAACTTTAATTGTATGATTATATGATGACTGATCAGGCAATTCGAAAGCTTATGGATAATGTTAGATTTTGCATCCAATTTAATCTAGCTCAGTGAAACCCTTTAACCTTGGCAACTCAATTGATTCTCAACGCTGTTTAATACTTCAAAGAAAATATGTTTTTTTTTTGCATGCTTCATTAGTCTTGTAAAGGCATCATAGGGCGTTTGGTTCAAGTGAATTTGGTGTAGCGGCCACTTTGGTGTACAGATGCGTTGTGGTGTACATGTGATTCAGTCAAACTGCCACCGTTGATTCAGTCAGTATAAAATATCCACCGTTGATTCAGTCAAACTGCCACGTGTCGAAATCCTGTGAACCTAGAAGTAGAGGACACGGTAGCCATTTCTACAAAAGATTTGGGTATATTAACACAACTTTAGCCCACATCGTTCATTCATTGAGGCTGCCACGTGTCGAAATCATGAAGAAAGGGTAATTTTGTCTAAAGTCTCACATGTGTGAACACACATGGGTGCCTAGTTTGACTACTTAACACTATTTGGATGAAAAAAGTGACGGTGGAGTATTTTCCCAGCATTTTAATTTTGCAGGGTACTTTCCCAATGGGGTATCCATTTTTGGGACATTTTCTCAATTACCCCTTATATGAGCCGTCTTGTCCTAGAGGCTATATTCAACAAGAGGGTGTGGATTTTTATGGTATTTCCACCCATGTTACGAAACATGTTACCGTTCACGTTTTTCTTTCTGTTGCTGTCATTAAGGATTGGTATCTCCATCAAATGGATGTAAATAACTATTGAAACATTGTGCACGCACTCACCTTTGTATATCTAATATTCTCAAGATCCTGTACAACTATTCTCATGATTATGCACAGCTGTATAAGATATTCTTGCAAGACTATGAAGATATGGAGATACAAAAAACCTAATGCTAATATATTCAGGATACCATAAAATATCGATTAGTTACTTGTAATAGGATATTTTGTTCTTTCTTTCTTATATTTTCCTTCATTGGAAATCTCTGTAACAATATAAATACTTTGTAAACCATATGTAATACTCATTCGAGTCAATACAAATTTCTTTCCTAAAATTTGATTATAACACTTTTCTTCAAATTGGTCCTCCTAACAAAATTTATGTGAAACTTCCTCCCGGTTTTAAGTCACCTAGGTGAGACACAAGTTTGTTATCCTTTAAGTCACCTAGGTGAGACACAAGTTTGTTATCCTTTAAGTCACCTAGGTGAGACACAAGTTTGTTATCCTTTATGGGCATCGACAAGCTTCTCGACAATGATTTGCTGAATTCTCTAATGGACTCTTAAATGATGGTTTTATTTTGTCTATTGTTGATTTTTCATTGTTTACGTATCCGGATGTACCACTATTTTGCAATGAGAACAAAACTTAGGGACCTCGGGGATCTCAGCACACTGCCAAAACCCTTCTTCACTGTCATTATCACCATCTCCAACCCAAACACAGTCTGGAATCTTAACTGCAAAATCAACTTCGACAAAAACACCAGCGAAAAACCATAAACTTGTAAAAACAGCCTTTCTACAAATTACCAAAGTACGTAAGAAAAGTAAGACAACTTTTAGCACCAGAGATGAGTGATGTCCGGTTTCTACACACTTGCAGAAGTACTGTACAAGACAACAAACTTTTGTTGCAGAAAATAAAAAGTTATTACTCTGTAAGTATTGATCATTCATATTCATATACTGGTGCCTAGTGGTATCGCAGTCATAGGGATTGTTGATGGATTGATAAATTGTTAACTTGTTATTGATAATGATTACGGTAACATTATCCTTAGATTATCCTGAATAAAGGACAAAATGGATTAAAATATACTGCTTTCGTTGTTGAATCGATATGGACATTCTGAAGAAAAGAACAGGCATGAATATTGTTAGTGTCATTTGAATTATACGAGCACTTATTTATCAGATAGTCATAAGTAATTTAATATGCCAAACAAAAGAAGAGAACAAAATACAAGTATAAGAAAAATTTAAGTACTTTTAATTTGATCTAAATAAAATAACACAAGAATGGATTTGCCATAAATTCACTTTAACGAAAAGTTAAAGACAACAAATTAATCAAATCTAAATGAAAAAGATCTCTAAGAACAACTTAAAGAATAATAAGTAAATAACAACCACACTAAGGCAGCCATATCTAGAATTCTAAATACCAAGGCGATAGGTAGTATCAGAAGGTTGAAGCTGGTGACATATCTCTAAATAGGCAGGCATATCTAGAATTCTAGATACCAAGGCGAAAGGTAGGATCAGCAGGTTGAAGCTGGTGACACATCCCTAAATAGGCAAGAAAAACAAGACGATCTTTAGCACCGGTACGATGATTGTCCGTATACTTGCAATAATACTTAAGCTGTGCAAGACTACAACAACCAATCATTTGCCCTAGAAACAAAAAAAGCCAGTTGATTTCTTTCTTCTTTTGATTAAGAACTGGCTTCAAGCTATTTGCTTGACTACAACTTCCACAACTAGGAAGTTTAGAACTCATCCAGTGTTTCGGTGCTCGATCACATAAAGATTCCTTATGCGTAGCAATATACTGTGAGATCTCCATGAACTTAGTTTCAAGATCAAACTCAATATTGAAAACGTTATTGCATTTCTTGCACTGTACATCACCTGATATACGTTTCATGTTACGTGATAAAAGGTATTCAAGAGTGTGAATATTTGCTCTTTGATTTGTTGCCCATTCATACGGTGGTACTATTGGTGTGTTCTTCATCTTGTCACGACCCTTGTTTTTTCTCATAACACGTGATTTTGGTCTCGCGGCGGCAGGGATACGTGAAGGTATTGTATTTCTGATATTGTCAACCAGTTGTTGTGGTGGTTGTTGATGGTGGTGAGATACCGATAATGGTGAAGATGGTGGTTGGGTGAAGAGTGTAAGTTTGATATCAGCTTCATTGATTTCACGATGAGTAGTCATGGGTTTTTCTCTGTCTTTGTCCATTCTACCACCACGTCTAATGTTTTCTTTCTAGGGTTTACTGAAGAGCTTTTGTAAAGAAAGAAAGAATAAGAGAGAAGGAAATGGGAGAGACGGTTAAGAGAATTTAGGGAAGTGAATAACTAAGTGGACAAGTAAATGAATGAATATCGATGAATATTAGATGAATGTATCTTATTTATTACATAAGTTTTCTAATAAATTTTGTTGAAAATTCACAATGAGATAAGTATAGTGATACTCAATGATGTCTATCTTGATTTTTGTTCGTAACTAATTCCCTCGAAAGTCTCGCTTAAAAAACAATTTTCCCTCGGAAAAGGATTAATGGGCTTGTGAGATTTTACTTGGGCTAGAGTATAGTGTGTTTGTTTAATGGGGTTGGGCCTGGTATTTGTGTCTTTTTATTCGATTTGTCCGTGTGTGAATCTCATCAAATAAGCAGCAACCCCATTGATACGAAACGACAGGGATCTCAAAATTTCATAAGATAATTCGTAAAATCTGTTGGATTCTTTTTTCTTCTCTAAAAAAATCTCTGAAAAGAAACAAAAAAGCAGAGGTTTTATTGATTAATCAGAGAGAAAGGAAAAAATGAAAGAAGATGATCTGCCAGTAACAAATAAGAGAGAAAGTAATTCAGATGGGAATTTATTTGGGAAAGGAAGGTATAAATTCTGGGCATTAGCTGCAATCTTATTATTAGCATTTTGGTCTATGTTTACTGGTACTGTTACTCTCAAATGGTCTGCTGGTAATCTCAATCGTTTCTCTGATGATCTTCTTGATTCTCCCATCCACGATGATCTCGATGTTCTGGTTAGTTACTTTCCCCATCATGCTCTTTTTAGATTTCTCAAATTTCTGTTGGATCTCAAGGTATTTTGATAATCTGATTGTGGATTTTGGATGATTGGAACAGGAAATTGAAGAGAGGGAGAAAGTTGTGAAACATATGTGGGATATATATACACATAGTAGGAGGATTAGATTACCTAGATTTTGGCAAGAAGCATTTGAAGCTGCATATGAAGATATGGCTAGTGATGTACCTGATGTTAGAGAATCAGCTGTATCTGAAATTGCTAAAATGTCCATTAGATCTATTGATCTTGAACCACCTCCTTCCAGCCAATCCAGGGTTAGTATGCTATTACTGTTCTTCCTCTTCTTTTGGGAATGGTTAATGGTATGAATTTATATTTCATTTGTTATTAGAATTGTGCTTATGTATCAACGATTTAGAATGTCCACCAGAACAACAATTTTAGGTTTTGTTAGTAGGTCTTACACTGTTCTACACTCATTTGGTTTCTTATGATATGATGAGTCAATTATCATTTGCTTCCTAATAGTTCACAATTACCTCTTGCTGAATTTTGATGAAAAAAGACTACCCCTCTTGATGAAACTGAAACTTTGTGTTCTTAGTATTTTACTCATGACATATCATGGTTCCGTTTGTTAGGGTAGTTTAGTTTCCTGTTGACAGCGTTGTTATCGTGACATTCAACACTGCTGACATTAATTGTCAATGCTAACATTGGCTAATTGACAGTAGATGTAACTCTATGATGCTATACTGTCTTCGTTATTTTTTTTATCTTTTCATTGACGTTTGTCATTCTACATTTGCTCTTGTTATCAGTTCATTGTAAATTCTTCATATTTTGTTCTCTAATCGGAAGTTTTGGAATAACTGTTCAGATCATAAGCAGATTTTGTTTTGTCAACATTATATGTTGTAATTGGAATATGGGATGTAAACCACGACTAAAATGGATGCATCCATGCTTTAGAATATTTTTGATTTTGGTTGTAGAAGATGATGTGCATATTGTGTTCCTCTTCTTTCTTTAATAGATCCATACGTCAAATAATTGATAGCCATCGTTGTTGACAAGGGCTCTCTAATATTTGTAATTCCTAGTTAAATTTTAAAAATTTAATCTGTCTCTTGAGTCTTGGTTTTCAATGGTGCTTCCTATGTATATATTTGTCTACCCTGTGTAGTGGTTTATTTGATAATAGCATTTACATTACCAAGTACTCAAGTAGCAATCCACTCTTCAGTGATTGTTTCCTTCCGAAGTAGGAGATTTATAAGCAAAAAGAAACAGTCTGACTTAAAGTTTAAACTTCTGAAATTATAAATGGAAGGTCGTCAAATGTTTTCTTTTACCTAGCTCCTGTCTATATTATACTTCTTTATGTTGTATACACAAATTGCAAAATCATTGATGTGTTTAAAATTTTTAAATTTTCATTTTTACTTTCCGTTCTATGATTTTATTGGATCGGTAACATGTGTTTGTGTTGTTGCTGCATGTATAGGATGTGAGGAAGCTCCCTAAGGAAGTAGAAGAAGGGAAGGAGAAGTTGGTGTCCGTTGGGGGAAGTCGATAACAGGTGAAAGAATGTTCGAGGACTCCCACCCCCCACATTTACAAATTTTGTCTTATGTATATTTTTCTTGCTACCATTAGGATAGCTCATGTACCCGAAAGACTACTACGACGTTGGTGATAAGCTCTAGTATGCACAATTTTTTTACTAGTGAGCATTACAGAGCTATATAGAGTAGGTATAAGAGTTTCCATTACTTGCTTTTCTCGTATCATGTTACCCTCTTCTGTGCCTACTTTCTCAAACTGGTTTGGATGGGGTTCAATATTATGGTAACACACTTTGCCAAGTTAAACCATGTCATTATAATCTTGTCGCACGAAGTTCGTGCCTTTTGGCGAGTAAACGTGAAATGAATTTATGTTTGATGTTTGCTTAAAAAAGAAGAGAGTGAAGGAAACAAATCTGTTCACGTGCGTTGTTCGAATATTTTTATCTAGCAGCATCACAACCACCTATTATAATACTTATAAAAACACTTATAAATTAACATTCATCTAAATTAAGTGGCTTAATTAAATACTGTTCGTGTTTCCTAAAAATTAAAATTAAAACTAGCTTTGTCCAGTGGAGGTTTTTCTTCCCTGCTCACCACTTAATTCATTAACTTAAACTCATCATCTGGATATCAAATACTATTTTGATCATGAAATCCTCTGGTCATGCTCTAACAACAACAGAAGATTATCTGGGAACCGTCGTTTTTCTTGAAATCTGTCAGTACCCGTCACATGGTAATAAGAAACCTGCATTCTTATGCGTTTTGTTTCCTAAAAAATTATTTCAGTAAAGCGTGCTATCGCCCAGTGGTCCTTATTTGCTCAGATTTCCTTCAGCGTAATGTAAGAAAAACAAAAACGATTGAGAGTTGAACTCAAGACCTCCCGCTTACTAAACGGGTGCTCTAACCGAGCTATGAAAGCTGGTTGCTTGATTATAAACATTTACAAACAATAAAGTAAGTCACATGGAGGAACATAACCTAATAAATCATACCAAAAACTGATCAAGACTCGATATCTGTTCTAGATACTTGGAATAATAACCGCTCATATACACACAAACACACAAGAGGTACAGTGATACAACATACTGCAATATATATCTAATAACCATTTCTGCGGTTCTACGGCAAGTTTCTTGATTACATTCGGAAACCATTACAGTGCTTATTGCTTCTCAGTATCCCCATATCGATTATCATCTCTTATGGTTCCCAGCTCCTCTAATTCCTGTAAAGCCTGGTCCAATCTGGTGTGGTGGCTGCGCAAGTTGAACGTTAGGCTGTGATGAAAGTGGTGTCTGGAAATGCCACATGCTGGAGCCACTGGAGGCCGAGGGACCAGAAAAATGATACAACATTTGGGAACTGGTGGTGGCATCTGGTTCTCTCTTAACTACCTCATGTTCAATCTCTGGAGGGCTCACTTGGATTTCGTTCATGTCAATCCCTCTATCTGAAATCCGAATTCTTTCTGCTTCAGTTTGCTTAGAATCAGAACCACCAAATGGAACCTGACCCTGCCAAAAGGTTGTCTGACGATTCACTGCAGGGATATTGGCTGCTCCATGAGGTTCATGGGCAATGGCTTTGTTTCCTGACCCGTCTTTGCCACTAAGCTGATGATCGCTCTCCAAGAGCTCAGATGATTTCTTAGGTTTGGTAACTTCAGGTTGCTTATCTTTATCAGAAGAAGAAGCAATCTCAGATGGATCAATTCCAGGAGCCGATGAAGAGCGTGCTGTAATTAGAGTGGTTGGGAATGCTTTCTCTGGAGGGATGGCAGGTGTGTAATTAGGTGGCAGAAGATCGTCCCAGTTTTCCAATAGTTCCTTGTAGACTTTGCGCAGCGTCACCTCGGTTAGACACGTGACTTTGCAAATCTCAGCCTGGGTCTTGCGTTTGTCCTCTAGTTGACAGGCCAGATAGATAGCTGCCGCAGAGATGCTAATAGGGTTTCTACGCGTGCAGAAGCATTTGTTGATTACAACCTCCCCAATGTGAGTTGCCAATTCCTGAGAAGGTTTAAGACTAATATAAAATCCCAAAAGAAGAGCAACACTGAAATGGTTCAGTGACTGGATCTTCGACAAGGGAAAGTTGGTAATTTGTTTCAAATCTTTTGAGGAGTAACTGATTTGTTATATAAATTGTATGACTATTTCAAATAATACCTGAGCTGATTTGTTTAGCTGGAGAAGAGTGCAAAACCTCGGCATGTGAACGGATATCGAATTACTATTAATCGGCTGACTAAGCTGCAAAGCCTCTCCCAATATCTTAATGTACTTCCCAATCTCCTTCTGGGGGACATTGGCTGCATTTGATATTTCCTGCAACACAAAAGGTGTTCTTCAGACATCAGTGTATGCATAGCTAAAGTGACAATCGGCTCGAAACATGGAAGAGGATACAGGCTACAATCAATGACCACAACCATTAAGACCACGAAATCCTTAACCACCACACTAAGAGATAAAGGCATACAGGTGATAGGATCTATAACACTATCGATGTCTCATAAATTCAACGTTTAGTGCACTATACTGCAAGCTTTCAATGACCCATTTCAAGTAATTCAATTTTAAACCAACCCTAGAAACAAAATTTCCCCTTTTATGAAAAAGAGCTAGTACGAAAATAAGTGGGAAACATACCTGTAGAGTTCTGGGTTCTTGAGCTTCTCTAATGGCTTGAACAAGGGCAGCAGTAGCAAGTGCTTCAACACTTCGATTTCTCAAACAAGTAGCTAAAGAACAATCTCTAAACAATTGAAAAGCATGATCTGATATATCAGAATCCAAATCTAAAATTGAAGAAACATCAATTATTTGAAGATAAGCTCTTAAATTATCAACAACAACACCAGGTCCAGAAGTTGAAGAAGAATCAATTGAACGCTCAAGTTCAGCAAGATAACCAGAAAATGAATTAGAAGACCTAGCTGTAACTGGGTTTGGTTCTAAAGACCAAGTTGAGAAAGCAGTAATGAAACCAGTTGGTTCAAATGGGTCATCTTCTTCTTCTTCTTCCTCCCCCTCCCCCTCTTCTACTTGATTGTTATTGTTGATTTTAGGGTTTGTGGGTTTATTAGCACCTACAACTTCTGGAGATGGGATAATTGATGAGAGATCAGAAGTGACTACACAGAGTGGAGAATCTTGAGCTCTTAGATTGAAAAGATCATGAACTTGATATTGTCTTTCTTCAACTATTCTTCCACATGCACAACATTCTGTTACTGAACGTCCTGATGTTGTTGTTGTACACCTCCCTTGCACACCTGAACAATACGGACACTTCATCTTCTCTATCTTTTCTTCTCAGTAGTTCAGAGGATTCAGCGCAGATTGTACAAAAGCTTCAATGGATAACAAAAGAGTATATTTCTCTACTGAAGTCTGTCTGAAGTTCTTTTTGCTGTCGACTGTCGAAGACTTATTTCACCAAAGCGCTAAGATGGACGGCTCAGATTTTTCAAATCACTTACATTCCTTGGATGATTGTCACGTGCCAGATGAACAATTGCAGCTAGGAAAATGCTGCAATTGCAAACATTTACCCTGTAAATATCAGCATTGGTCCACTACTAAAGAATCTTTCTTTTCCATACACATGAATTGGTGGATAAGATTCAGAGCAAGTTTAAACCTCCTACATTTAACAAAGTTATAGAACAAAAACAACATTCTCTATTCCTCTCTACAATTTCATCTGTTTATACATGGAGGCTTCTAGGATGATGATGTTGTCGCAACCGTCACTGGTGCTTCCACTGTCACGACGTCAATATCGTCATAATGCAATAAGATTTAGAAGAGGAATACAAAATGTACCTCTCAAAGTGGTAGCAATGGCTGAAGAAAGTAGTGGTGCTGGTAATGGGGTTGCTGAGAAAGTAGCTATAGCTGGCGGATTGATTTCGAATCCAGTAATCGGATGGTCTCTATACACACTTAAAACAACAGGGTGTGGTTTACCACCTGGTCCAGGAGGATCAATAGGTGCACTTGAAGGTGTAAGTTATTTAGCTATTGTTGGAATTGTTGGTTGGTCTTTGTATACAAAATCTAAAACTGGCTCTGGTCTTCCCAATGGACCTTTTGGTTTGTTGGGTGCTGTTGAAGGCTTATCTTACTTAGCTTTACTTGGTGTTATAGTTGTGTTTGGTTTGCAATTCTTGGATCAGGGTTTCATCCCTGGGCCAGTTCCTGTTCCAGGTGACAAATGCTTTGGTTGAATTCTCTTTTCTACATTCTTGCTTGTCATAATTTCCAGTCTATTGTTTTTCGTATAACTGTATAATAAAGATTCGTATCAATGTTTTGTTTCATTACTGTTCTTGATAATACTTACAATAGTTGTTGACATAACAACCCAATAGTATTGTTTAGATGAAGATGTGAAGTGGATTAATCATTAATGGTTTTTTAGCCACACCAAAATTCAGCCCTTAGAATGTCATGCGGCCTGCCAGTCACAGTGTAGGCTCGTTTCAGAGAAGATAAAAAAGAAATAAATAAACTTATTTGGCTAAAATAGTTTTTGGAAGGAAGCTCAAAAAAATATTTTCTCAACTAGTCAGAAATTACTTTTTATACGGCATCCAAAACCCTCTAAATATACATATAAAGCTAGAACATATGTAACGTGCTACCAATGTTTCCAAGGACGGACTTAGCAAGGGGCTAACCTAGGCTATAGTTCGTCCCTGTTTTTAGCCCAACACTATTTTATCACAGAATTTTGTAAAAAATTTATTTTCATCCCACACTTATATTAAAGAGAAAAGGGCGTTAATATCTACTTTCTCTTGAAAAGGGCACGGGTCAGCCACTTTCTATAAAAAGTAACAAAAACTCGCTGACTCAAATCGGTGTTGAAATTCCTTTAATGTCCTTAATCAAGTTAACTTAAACTAACCTATACTCGTTCATCAGACCCGACTAACTGTACCTGTTATAGATCTGAGCTGTGTAAATTCATATCCTTCTTCCATGTTCTTTGAATACGAGAGAGAAAGAGGGGAAATGTAGAGAAGATGAGCTGATGAGTGAGTTTTGGTTGTTGAAGGTAAAGCTAGTAGAAGAAAAAACATAACCCATCTCATCTTTTTCTCCTATTCCAGTCAAACTTTGATTTTTTTTCTTGCCGGAGTTAGAAAAGGTCCAAAGATTATGTAAGTTAATGGAAGAGAACTGTAACGCAGGTGAATTCATTGTTGTTGTTTAAGATAATTAGTTGTTGGTTGAATTTGTGTTGATTGAATTTTAAAAATTTGTGATTAAACCCTAACTTCTCTAAAATTAACTAAGTGGTTGTTGTTTATTGTTGGTTTGGGAATACTGAATGATTGATTTCCGTTGGGAATTTTTGTTCCTGAATTTGGTTTGGTTGGATTTAAAAAATTTGTGATTGAACTCAAATACTATGAAATTAGATAAGTGGGTATGTTAAGGTATATATGCATTTTAGAGAAGTGGTTATGCCCCTGAGAAGTGGTTATGTCCCTGACATTGAGTGAATGAATCAATCATGTTTGAAATTGTAAATATGGCTAGTTCGGGTTGTTATTGATTGAATGAATTATGTTTGTAATATCCCAGAAATTTGATTGTAAGGAATAAGTTTAAGTTTTTAGTTCAAGCTATTAGTGGAAGGATTGTCG
This sequence comes from Papaver californicum, assembly GCA_023531435.1. Lineage (NCBI taxonomy): Eukaryota > Viridiplantae > Streptophyta > Magnoliopsida > Ranunculales > Papaveraceae > Papaver > Papaver californicum. Next base: position 4,386,961 of record JAJJMC010025652.1, read on the forward strand.
ACAATCTGACCAAAGAATACCAGTTGTGCAGTATTAATTTAGTTGGGTAAATGTTATCACAGTTGTACTAATTCAAATGGGTAAATGTCAATGTCCATTTCTAGTCGTCCACACACTGATGACCATAAAAAAAGTACTCCTGGACACTTTTGTTATAAAAAAAGTTGGTAGTTGGTGAGTCCTGGACGACTTTAACCTTTGTGCATTGTTAATTTAGTTAGGTACATATCATCACAGGAGTGCTAATTTAGTTGGGTAAAGGTCAGATATGTAGTGTTATATTATTTTTTACCATAAATTGGGTTTGGTTGGTAATGTGTTAAATGTTTTAGTTAGTTGTTAATAAATGTTTTTATTATGTTATAGACGATGATGTCCCTTGTTAACTTACAAATATTTATTTATATTATAATAATAGATGGTGATAAAGGATGTTGTTTATAATATTTTATTTAACGGTATAAGTGAAATTGTTGTTTTAATTGTTAAATATATGTGTATCAGGTGATGCTTTAACTTGGAGGAGTTTAGTTAATGTTATATTGTCATCCGGTGGGACAATAAAAGAAACATCTACAAATGATCCATAATATGTCGGGGAGTCAATTGTTAATAAGTTCCAGAAGGTCTCCACCTCTATGACCGTGCCTGACTTTATGTAGATGGTGCAGCAATCCTTCAAACTAAACCCGAATAAGATTTACAAATTCTACTCTAGGGTGTTTGTGAGCGTGGGGATGTCCGTGTTTGTTGATATATCTTATTCCGATACCATTGGAGATCTAGTTGTGAAGGATCCTAGTAGGTTGAACAATGTCTTACAATTCTACACCGTCGAGATTGTTGGCGATGATATCTCACCTCAATCAGATGGTAATGTAACAACCAATGAGAGTCATTGTTCCTTCAGAGACTCAAATGTACCTTTGATGCTGAACCAATTGTCACGTACCCTTCATCTCTCTTTAGAGCGATTGTCCAGGTGTGTATAATTGATTGTGTTATATGACATTTAACATGTCCCAAATTATTGTTTACTTACAATTTCATATGGTATTTGTCAGTGTTCCACATGTGACTGTCACACCTGTTGAGGTGTCGCGCTTAACCAGTTCAGAAGGAGTATATTTCCATCCTCCTCCGGTTGTTGGCCTCCCGGCTCCTGATGTATATCATGTAGTCTATCAATCTCAACACCCTGAGCTCACTGACAGGTACACTTGACTATTTAATTTAAAATTAGGAGTATATATATTTTCGTTGGACATTACAGAGTACTTCTACCCTGTGCCCGGTTTTATAGGTCATTCGACGTTTCCCGGTCCGAAAACATGGGGGGTTCCTCTGTAGAAGATCCACGTAATGTCACGCAAACCGCCGGAACCTCTAGATAACAAAAAAAACTGAAATAAGTTAAACGTAGTTTGGCTTTAGGTGTAACTTTTTCTGATAAACACTATTGTTGTTAGGTCGGGTATTAATTCCTCTATATCTACGACAATTGATGTGTTTAATATGATACTTGGATTTGATTTTTTCTCCGATGACATATCGATGCATCACGAGCCGGATAATGAAGGATATAATAGGTTACCTTTACACACCCTTTATTTAATTTTCCTTTAAGACATAATAAGTAAGTTATAACATTGTTGGCCTGATTGTTGGTCCTCCCATAATGTCTTGTTTTCAGTCCACTTGAATGGGAAGATTGCATGGACAAGGATGTACCATACTCTGAGGATGAGGGTCTTGCGAACATAGAAAGTGGTGTTCGTTCAGATCCCGTATTGGACACGACTATCATTTCCACTAGTGGTTTGAAAGAAGATATTGATGTTTCGGGAACAACTGTAATGAGTAATATATTGCTTCATGTTCCTGTATGATGTTGTTTTAATAGTGGTAAATAAGGTGATCGTTTCTCGAACTTGTGAAGGTAATAATTTTAGAGAATAATGGACTAAATCTAAACTAATAAAAATCAGGAAAATAAACTAGAGATGATTTTTATAAAATATGGAGAAAACCAGGAATCAGGAATCAATTATTTCTAACAATTTATGTGATTAATCGGGTAATTCTTTTAAATAAACTAAGCTCAAATATTGCCAAAATAGGTTTTATGCAAACAAGTAGAGGTAAATCATAAGCATGGGACATCAGAGGTTGTCTACCCAGCATGACCCATCAAACAAAAACACCACTACTGAATGAAACCCGTTTTTTTCTATTACGAAACTATGCAATTTTAACAAATAAAGAATTATAATTAATTAATTAAAAATAGACTTACCACATAAAATTAAAAGATAAACCTCCTCCATCATCCCAGTAAATAAACTTAGCTCATGGTGAAGAAAACTTGCTCAAAAGTTGATTTCATTGCTCAAAATATCAATTACAAAGGTGAATAACGCTGTAACAGCTGATGTGATACGCTTATATGCGTTACAGGAGATGGTTCAGCTGTTACAGGAGAGTTTTAAGCAACACAGCGTTTGAAGCAATAGACAACAGGAAATTTCAAATCAGCAACAGTTGTAAGTGTTGCTGAGTCTTCTTCTCCGGCAGTGATGGGTGAAGAACAGCCGGCCGGTGCATTAGCAGTTGACCGGACGTTGACGGAGCTTCACCGGAATTTTCTATTTTCTTCTCCAAGGTTTTGTTGTCGATTCTCTTGGCTTCTCTTGGTATTTATAGACTTAACAAACCCTAGAGAGAGTTCTAAACCTAATAGAACTCTCTAGAACAGCCCACAAATCCCAATCCTAATCGAATCATGATTCCGGCCAAATACATGATTTCCAAGCTGATTTCACGGGATCTTTTGATGTTTATGACTTGCGTGAGATTACTATTAACATTTGGAACAATCTAGAAGCAAAATATCCTTCGAATCACTTGATTTTACCCATCCAGTAGATTTCCCGATGAGCTGAATCGGCTGATCCGGCTGAGTCGACTCGCTGGCTCGCTGGGTTGAATCGCCTGGTTGACCCGCTGGGTTGACTCGGCCGATCCTAGGGTGTCCCTTATCCATTCTTGGGGTGCCAATAACACTTTTTGAGCCAATTTTTCCACAAATCTTTATTCTTCTAATGTACCTACAAAAGCATAAAAACACGTAATAGACACAAAATCGAATACTAACTCACTAGAAATTAAGGTGCAATTTAGACACTAAAATGTGTCTATCACTGTACCAATCCTTCCTGAAAAGATTTGTTCAACAACCGCCATTGATGGGTCAAAAGTGGCTTTGGTTTATGATGTATCCACTACTTCGGCTAATAGGGTCTGGTACTTCGATTCGTCCAGAGATAGCTTAGTTGGATATGGATGTTGCTAATGACTACACGGTTGACCCCAGTGATGATGGTTTGGGTACATTGAATCCTCTAGGATTTTTTAATTTGGGTGTCAATGGCCCCCCTTCTAGTTTTGAAGACTTATATGTTGGTATGGTTTTCCCAAACCGTGCCAAGTTCTTTGAAGACCTAGCTGAAATACATATCAAGAGTTTGAGAGAGTATGTTCCTAAAAAGACCGCACCCGAAAGATTTAGTGCCAAGTGTAAGCATGATGAAAGTGGAAGCTTATGTTCTATTCAAGCAAATAAAATGAAAACGATGGATGCATTCCAAATAAGGAAGTATGTACCACATCACTCATGTGGTGTTAATCGGCGACACGGTGAGACGGGCCACAAGCATGCATCTGTAAAATGGATTGCTTCAAAAATTGAACGATACGTGCTTGAGAACAAAGAAATATCACAAGACTTTATCAAGTTGTTCATGATGATACTCACCATATAGATATATCTGACTCTAAAGCAAAACATGCATGGAAACTCGCCTTAGAGAGTGTATTTGGAAGCTTCTCCGAGTTCTTTATCTTGTTAACCAAGGTTGTTTCCTAGATGACTAGCCACAATGATGGGACAGTCAAAAAAGTAGAAGTGGTGGATGGAAAGTTTGTTTCCTTTTTTTGGGTGTTTGGTCCTTCAATGAATGATTTTACAAATCATATACGTCTTGTTATTGTAGTTGACGGTACACACCTCCGTGGTTGTTACTCGGGTACCCTACTAGTCGCCTGCACCCAGGATGGAGATAATACCGTTGTACCAATCACATATGATATTGTAGAGAATGAGAGTAAGGGTTGTTTTAAGTGGGATGTTATTGACCATTACAAGAGGATTAATGAATTGGTTTTAATAACCGACAAATGGAGTGGGTTAATTGGGGCCATGCCTGAAGTGATGCCCAATGTAAAACATGTATTATGTATCCGTCATTTCATGGAGAACTTCTACAGCACATTCCATGATGTGACTGTTCGTGAGTTTATGTGGATTGCTGCTACAACGTCTCTGCTTACGAACTTCAAATACCATTTAGGAGAGATCCGTAAAGTACAACCCAAGGGTGCAAAATGGCTCCTTAGTCACAACAAGGAACAATGGACACAAGCTTTTCTACCTTTGAAAAGATGGGGAATTTTCACAACAAACGTGTGAGAGTACTAATGCTCAACTTATAATTGTTCTGTCCTATCCAGTTGCTCCACTTGTACAAGGAACTCGTGTTAATATCAATTGCAGGTGATAAAGGTGGCGGGGGCCAACTACAGATGAAATTTTGCATCAACCACCCGAACAACTTTGTAATGTTGTCCCCAACGCTGAAACCAATTCTAACAAAGTTGTTGTTGAAGGTAGTAATATAAATAATGACAAAAGTCCGAATAGTGACGACGTGCCGCTTTAAAAAATATGGGATTTGGCTACAAATAAATCTCTCCGACCAAGGAGAGTAAAATGTACGGTAACAACATCATTAACAAGTTGAAATTTGTTTTTAGTATAATTTTTTAAATTTCATTATACTACTCATTATTGTGTGTACACAGCTAACCCCTGATGTCTCATTCTCATGGGCCGAAACATCAACATACCTGGCTACACCTTCTCAATCAGGGATCGGGAGGGACTCCACCAAGACAGATTCAGGTAATATATTTAATATAAATGACCCCTTTTACATTACTGCTTTGGTTTTATCTAACTGAATCAAGTACTATAATATATTATTCACGATATATTTTTTTACTATTGTTATAACTTTTCATATTATTTAGAACACTCATGATACACCGCCGACACCCCCAAAGAAAGATAATTCAGCCAGGCCTATTAAGAAACAACAAAATCCGGTCAAGCCTAGACTGGGGACTCGTGGCGGTCTCCGTTTAAATATACAAAAGTTGAAAGGCAATCTAAAAACTTTAAATCAATGGTATTTTATCATTTCTATATTATGTTATCAGTTTGCTGATATAGTTAAATAGGAATATGTAGGAGAGAACTTTGTAAATCAATGCATTGACAAAGAGTTACGTGAAAAGATTAATCAAAAATGGTTGGAGTATGCAACTCCAGAGGAGAGGATGAAAGAAGGAAGAAAAATGCGCACGAGGCCAGCGTAAAAAAGTGAGACTGTTGGTACGTCATATACTACAATGAGTACCTCAACTCGGTGTTTAGTATTTATATTTAAATGTTTTTGGGTTTAATAGTTAGATAATGATCTAATATGGCAAGACAACAACAAGAGGGTTGCACCTGACCAACAAACTGACAAAGCTTCAAAGGTTTCAGGTAGGTGGCCGAGATATCCATTTAACAACTTAATACTGGCTACTTTTGTTATTTAACACATTTTAATATCAAATAGGAGAAGACGTCGACCTAGACCCAGACATAAAGTTATCAAAACTTAATATGTACTGGCGGTTTCTATTTTAACTCATAATAATTACTTATACATTGGAAATGATGGGGAAAGATGTCCAAGCGCACACCGACTCCAATGTGCGAGATTTGCAGGCAACTTAGGTTTCTTCAAAGTCTCCAGTTTGGTGGCCCACACTTCCATTTAACAGGTTTTAATATAGACTACAATTAGTTATTTACTCACATCACAATGTCTGTTTGGGTGCAGGGGGGTCTCACAAAAAGTTAGTCTAAAAAATAAACTAACATCCCGTGGGGAAAAATAACACCAACTAAGACAAAACCTCGCAAATAATAACATCATCTCTGACAGGACATCCCAAATAAAATCATGTCGATAATAATGGTTAGTTTATACGAAAATTTTAAAAGTTCAAAATAAATTTAATATCTGTTTTCACCAAACATGATTATTTTTCATACAAGGTATCATTAAATCCTGCACCCTAGTTCACATTAAATTGGGATACCACATTTTAAACCCCGAATATAATTTTTTAGTCATCCATTCATTAGCACTTTCTCACCATCAATTTTTGGGTGCGGTGTCTCAAAAACCTCAAGTCTATTGGTTTTGGGGGAGACAACTAACAAAGGGTGTTCAAGGAAACGATGACTCTCCGATTTATCTTTTTTCTGATTGGTACGGCCGACGAGATGATATACCTACTTCAGAATGTATAGTTCACATCTACCAATACTGTTAAAATTAGCATTTTTTTAGCATACTTGTAAAGATCGTTCTCAAGATCATTACCTGCCAATGCGTGTTACTAACATTTAGGATTTAATTTAGGAACGTCGGTGGGTAAAACAATTAAACTATGTAATGTTATTTAATATATTTTGGGGTAGTTCCTTGTAACCATCTTTAGGAGCTCAGAAAGTATCAAGGTACATGGAATCACAATGTCAGTCACATCTCTATATTTTGGAGAGAGAAAAATTGTGAACGTGTAAATCTATTTGTCATCAGTGACTTCCAAATTCTTACTTGTTGATCAGAAGTATTTTGTTTTCTCTTTATTACCTGCCTTGAGTGGCATCAAAGCGCACCAAAAGCAAATCATATGCTAACTCTAAAATAGGTTTAAATGGTATAAGTCTATCCTCATGTTAGGTTGTTTATACATTATTAAAGAACAAGGAATAAAATTGAAAAGGGGAGTGAATTGGTTTCAGTAGTTCAGCAAACCGACCCTGAAAAAACCTAACAAAATTTATTATCTTCTACAGCTCAGCCACGTACCCCAGCTAATTTAATCATACATCTGTGATTTTTATCCAACTAAATTAACAATACATCTCCAATATTTTCTCAACTGAATTATCAATACATCTTGGACCTTTACCCAACTAAATTAACACTATACTTATTCCATAAAACAATAACTAATCAATTTCATATGAACTAATCAATTACATTGAGTATCAAAATTCAAATAATTTCCTCTCTAATTTCAGCGCACCAACCCGAAATTATACACTTCTAGTCAGCATACAACTTCTCTCGAACAGGCAATGATGTCAATCATCTTTTACATTTGGTGTTAAACATCTTCTTTTCTATGCACAACAACAGAGATTAGAATTGAAAACTTTCTAAGTTTTAGTTGAATAATCAGTTGCAAATCAATCTCATTGATTTAGCTTTGTACCTGAAAAGAGCCGATAAATTGGACTACACCAATTTAACCTTGTAAAAACTTGATATTCTTAGACGCAGCATGAAACATGTCAGTTGTGCTCAGTTTACTTTCACCATGAACCAACTACCCAAGTTGTTCTGTTCTTTGCCAAAAGTTACCCGTTGTTACATTAGTAGTAGTGGTACATGTAGTATTAGTTGGTGATAATTTGGGCACCAACACTTACTCAAAATATTCATAAAATATCCATCATTGTTATTCAATGTTAAATTATCTGAACGATGTAAACTAGAAAGCAATTCAACATATGATATTTGTGTTTAAGCCTTGTGTGGTAACTGCTAGCTATGTTCAACTCATAATGATTAAATAGAATCATATCTTCATCCACATGAAATGATGATAATGTAAACCAAGATTACTTTTTCATTCTTCCCCAATATCACTAACAGATTTCTTCTACAAAGCATAACATAGAAATGGAAATCATGTAATTTACAAATTTATTATTAAATTTACACCTAAACACATAAGAGAAATAACGAGATACAATTGAAGTAACAGTAACAAACTAGGGTCACGAATCTCATTCGAAAATCATGCTTAAAATTAAAATAACTGAAAATGAATTTCTTCTAGGGAAAAAGTTATTACCCAATCCAGAGAGCACTGAATCACCATCGATTTTGTGGTCATGGTCAGGATCATGATGTAAACCAAACTCATATAATATGAGATCCTCATCTTCTTCCAATTCCTCGGGAAGCTTAAATTTCGTTCCTACTAATCTCTGATTGTCGACATAGTGATGCTGGTGGTGTCTATGGGTATTCTCGGCGTCAGCAGCTCTTTAGGTTCATTAGGTTTCCAAATCTCCTCCAAGTTCATATGTTACTGTAACAAACATTTTATAAGCAACCCATTTCCAATTCGGGTTTTCAATTCGACCCATCTCTTAGCCCTAACTCTAGTTATGAGTTTATCTTAGGTTAAGGGGTATAATTGTGGAAAAAAAACAAGAAGTTATGACAAAACCGGAAAAAAAAAAAGATTGGTCATGTTTGTCACTTGTTAGTAAAAGTGGCTGAGTCGTACTGTTTCCAGTAGAAAGTGGATTTTAGTGCCCTTTTCTCTATATTAAACGTTTCAGCCTATTTATGGTCCGTTTGGCACGCTTAAATTAGAAGTAATTAGAGGGTGTAGTGCAATCAAAGGGAGTAGTCAAGTGTTGTATGCAAATGTTGGGTGTTTGACACGTACCCAATTACACAACATAGCAATTACATGTAATTCCTACTATCTTCAAAGGGCTACATTGAATACTCACCCTTCAAGGTATGCATTTAATACAACCCTTAAGTACATCCTCCAATTACACCGTTGACAAATATTGACCATTTATTTTATTTACATAATCAGATATATTTTTCTTTTTTCTTTTTAAACATCATTTTTTATTAAAGATCCAGCTTTTATTCTTTTTATTTTATTGTTTTTTGATTTCTTTCGTTATTACTTCTTTAAAAATTAATATTTTAGTTATTTTAAATTTATTATTATTTTTATTATTACATAATTAGATATATTTTCATTTATTCTTTTTAAACATCATTTTAATTATTAAATATTCAATTTTTATTCTTTTTCTTTTTTCATTATCACTTCTTTAAAAATTATTATTTTTATTATTTACAATGATTATTATTGCTACTACTTAATCAGATATATTTTCATTTTTTATCATTATTTTATTATTATTAAATATATATTTTTTTAATTTCTTCGTTATTACTTTTTAAAAATTATTAGTTTTAGTATTTTCAAATTATTATTATTATTATAAAAGGAATTTTATTAGATAGAAAGAACAATTTACACAGAAATGGTAGGAAGCTGGGCCCCTACCCACTTATTATTATTATTTTATTTTTTATTTTTATTATTGAAAGGAAATTTTATTAGAACGAAAAAGCATTTTACACTGAAATAGTAGGAAGCCTCGCTACAAGCTGGCTCCTACCCCATTTTGGATGGAAATGCCTAGTCTGAAGAACAAAGAGTTGCCGATTTATAGTTGTAGTCAAAGCTAGCTACACAATTCTGCAACCTCTTTACAAAAGCTATCGTATCCTCTTCTAATTCCCCTATGGTAGTGAAGGCTAGCACCCCGAGCCCATAGCCGTGGGAAACACATTTGTCCAGGTATTTGGTTCGTTTGCGGGTGATGGCGCTTGAGATGGATTGTCCTGGCACGTAAGCTAATCTCCCCCCTCCTGTGAAAGGGGACACTCCAGTGACATCTAGGCAAACGTCGTGGCCGTTCTCCCAGTTATACACTAAGATGTCCGCAAGCCGTAGAGAATTATGGTTTTCTGATAAGAAGCCCAGTTTAACTTCTTTACGCGCAGACACACCATCCTGGAAGCACATGTCCGCTAGCACATCTCGGACCAGGTCATGTCTGAACTTGAGGCCCACTTCGCAAGTGCAGTGCAAGGCGTGGTCGCCAAAGACGTTCATCCCTCTACCGCAACTAGGGTATGAACTTCCCTCCTCAAACATGGGTATCTCGAGTCTATAGCTAAGCGCAACCTGGAACTGCCTTGGCCCAATATCTTGATTAAGCCAAGCAATGGGGACCGCCTTGAGGAAGTCTTGGGTGTGATTAAGCTTGGTGCATTTCCAAAGGAAGCTGTCACGCTCAGACATAGTAAATCTTTCCGGGATGTTCTTGTTTACAACATCAAAGTAGAGAACTTCCAATGAGTGCATTGGGCTGGGGGAAACATCTTGGATGTTGTAAGAAGACTTCAAGCCGCATACCTGAATGAACCTGGACAGGGCAAGCTGATAGCTGGGGAGTGCGTCAGAAACTAACTGAGTTCTAAGGATGGTATTCTGCACCTGCATGATTTAAGAGTAAGAAGCTAGGTAGTTATAGTGGCTGGTGTCTTCCATAGTGTAGACCCCAATCCCACCATCCTTCATGGGCAGAGTTGTCGGGCATAATTGAAGTGGCCCAAAACCAGCACCATCCCCTATAACCAGATGCCTGAGAAACTGTTGGAGGTGTTGACCATACAGGGCTGCAGGGAGCTGGAGAATTGTTGGTCTGGTAGTCCTCAGTGTGAAGTACAACCTAGAGACCCCAGCACAGTTGCGCAAAAGGAGAAGCTCACTCTGTGGATCCTGTAGCTTCTTCAGGGTTTCCATAAGTTGGAGTGTCTTCTCCACTCTTCCCTGCAAAAAGTCACTGCAGAACTGCAGGTTTTGAGTGACTGGGCCCCCCAGAAGCTTCACTACCTTCGTAGGCATACCTATGTCATCTGGAAAGACCCCATCCACCAGACTTCTTGGGTAAACATGGGGCCAGAATAACTCTGTTTTAGTGATGTTCAGGTGTAGCCCCCTTTTGCTCCCATCTGCCTGGATAATACTCATAGCTTTGGCTACTTCCATGGTGTCACCTGTAATAGTGCCATCATCCAGATACCAAGCATGCACGTCTAGAGTACAAGCTAAGGCTATGTTAGTGATGAGGGGGTGCAGGGTCAAGGCAAAGAGGAGGGGGCCTAGGGGATCCCCTTGTTGAACTCCCTGTGAAGACATGAGAGTGTTGTCTAGGTAATAGAGTTTAGATGGCTTAGCATAGCAAAACTCAACCAACCTAGAGATGCAAGGGAACTTGTTTCTGACCTCCATGATCATGGTTGTTCTGTCTACTAAGTTGAAGGCATTTTTGAAGTCAACAGGTAGCATACACTTGTTAAGAGAGTTACCTTGGAGCTCCAATAGCCTGTTGGATGCATGCATGATGGCTTCCCCTCCACATTGGGTCCCCACCCCAAACTGGAAGTCTCATAAGTAGGCAGTCATATCCTTGCTGATAGCAGATGCAGCTAGCTTGGAGCACAGCCTCCTACATATTGTTCCCACTGCAATGGACCTTATCCCTCCATCGGGCTTAAGCAGAGGAGTCAAGGGAGCACTGGCTATGTACTCCCCTAGCTCAGAAGGGCACCTCCCTGCCAGCCAAAGGTTGACCACTCTAGTGATATTATTATTATTATTATATTTTTTTATTTTTTTTATGGAACGAGAAAATTCTATTAGATAGGAAAAACCGATTACACATAAGTGATAGGAAGCCTCGCCACAAGCTAGGCTCCTACCCCTTTTTGAATGGAAATGCCTATCCTGAAAAAGAGAGAGTTTCTTATTTTGTAGTTGTAGTCAAGGCTAGCAATGCAATTTTACAGCCTCGTCACAAAAGCTATCATGTTTTCCCCTAATTCACCTAAGGTAGTAAAGCGAGCACGCATAATCCATATCCATGGTATTCGCATTTGGTTAGTTATTTGTATTGTTTGTGGGTTATGGCATTTGAAATGGCTTGGCCCGGTGTAAAGGCCGCCCTCCCGCCTCCTGTGAACGGGGATACCCCGGTAACGTCGAGGCACACATCACGAGCGTTCTCCCAATTGTACACAAGGATATCAGCTGGCCTTAAGGAAGTGTCGGACTCCGAGAGAAAGCCCAGTTTGGCTTCTTTACGGGCAGGGACCCCTGCTTTGTAGCACATATCCGCGAGCACATCTCTGACTAATTCGTACCTAAATTTGAGGCCCACCTCACTGACACAATGCAGAGCATGATCCCGGAAGACATCCATTCCTCTCCCACAACTGGTACAACAGCCATCATCTTCAAACAAAGTGATACCAAGCCTATAGCTAAGAACATCCCTAAATTAGCGAGGCCCAACAGATTGGTTAAGCCCATCTATAGGGACAACTTTGAGATAGTCTTGGGCATGGCTCATTTTGTTGCACTGCCATAGAGTGTTGTCCCAATCAGTTAATTGGAATATGTTTGGTATGTTCTTCTTGATTACATAAAAGTATAGGACTGCCAGTGAATGCATTGGGCGTGAGGCAGTGGCTTGGATGTTAAAACAAGAAGTGGACAAATCACAAACCTGAAGGAAGCTGGATAAGGCCTGCTGGAAGCTGTGATGTTGGTCAGCAGAAAGGTAAGCTTTGAGGATAATGTTCTGTAGCTGTTGAGTCTGTAAGCAAGAGGATATGAAGCAATAGTGGATGGTGTCTCCCATAGTGTAGACCCCTATGCCTTCATCTTTCATAGGCAGTGTTGCAATACACTGCTGAAGTGGACCAAAGCCTGCCCCATCCCCTGTTATAATGTGCCTAAAGAACTGTAGTAAGTGTTGGTCATAATGTGTTGTTGGGAGCTGAATGGCCACTGGATTGGTAGTCCTCAGTGTGAGTAAATTCTGGAAACACCAGCACAGTTCCTCAGAAGAAGAAGCTCACTTTGTGGGTTCTGGGGGGTCTTCACAGTCGCCATAAGTTGGATGGTCTTCTCCACTCTGCTCTATACTAAGGCACTGCAGAATCTAGGTTCCAGGCTCATAAAATTTAAGGCTTCACTCAAGTTGAATCTCTTAGCTATAAAGCATTAGGTTATTTGGTGGAAGATAATTCATATATTAATGATTGCAATATTTGTTGATTTGTGGAAACGTAGACCGATTGGGAGACTTTAGGGTTATTGGTAACATGATAGAGTGGTTGATGATATTGATGCTTGATTCAATAACATGTGGAATGATGGACGGTGAATATTTAACCATCTTTCTCTTGTAATATTTTCCTAAACACTTTCAACTTAAGTTTTAGTTTATATTATTTTTGAACAACAAAATCCCCATTGTTTTCAGTAATTATCAAATATAATTAACAACCCTTATCTCCCTGCGCATCAAATTCATTTTTATTGTTATACTCTTATTTATAATTATGAGTTAAAAGAACTTAAAATAATTTTGCTTGGCAATAATTCGAGTGAATCATGTTATCATCCATCATGGAGACTAACTGAATGTTTTGTAACACAATCTTAGCATTTTATTCTTATAGCTTATTGATATTCTTATTAGCAGTAGCAATTTCAGTCATTGAAGAAATCTTTAGAAGATTGAAATTCTCAATCTCAGAGTTCTTTAGTTTCTTAAATCTTTTTACATGAAAATGTTATTGCTCAATTTCTCTTCAAGTGTTTGAATCTTCAGAGAAGATTTGTCTTTGGGAGAAGTGTATATTACTTTTGAGATTTTCATATCATGATTGAGTTTCTGACATTGTGCATACTTCAAATTCAAAGTAACCAGGAGTTTCTTTTCTATTTCGAGAGACAAATCTATGTCATTGTTACAAGTGAGCAGTCGCTTGCACACATGTGTCACCTTAGAGGTCATGTGTTCAACAAGACTCGCATCGATCATCCCAAAAAAGGTTTGAGTCATCAGACATAAGACTTAATTCCAACTCATCATGAGATTCTTCAGACTCATTCAAGGTATCATTAGAAGCACATTCTGTACTTGATTTAGATAAGGAAGATCCTTGCACACTTATACTAACATCGAATCCAAAAAGTGGTTTAACAACCTCTTGTGATACGTTAATTAAGTCATTTATTGATTATTTTTTCTTAATATTATTTTGAATCATGTATTATAGGTTGGATCACACCAAACACATATTGTTAGATTTTATTGTGTTGTATGTTCTGATACCAATCGAAAAGATGAGGGTACCAAGTACACCACCAATTATTTTACAATAACCTATATCAGACACACCTTGCATAATATTTACGATCATATTAAATTAAAGATTAAATCACCATTAAGTTCACCGAATAACATTTTATATAATTTAATTATAACTGTAACAATTATAATGCGGAAAAGATAAAGTAAAACACACGACAAACATGATTTTTTTAACGAGGAAAACTGTTTGGCAGAAATATCATGAGACCTAGTACAATATTAAATACTCACAAAATTAAGCTGCTAGACAAATGCCTACTGCAACCTCGTGTAGTTGAGACCGAATAAACTACCCCTAGTTACTCAGTTTTTCCAATATCCCTATGTTAATTTACAACCATTTTGGCCTACGCACATAAATCCCTCGACATAGTTGGTCGGTTGTCATCCAAGCAAAAATATTTTCAAGTTCTATACTTCACAAATATGGATTAGAATTTAGTAGTAAGAACAAGTTTGTTTCTCAAAGAGATATGGATTGTCAAGTTATTTTGATTACTTACGTAAGCAGGGGGATTTTGATTGTGATTATAACTAAATTATACTCCATCCGTTTCTGGAAAGTGTTACTATCACTTTTTCATTTTAGCCTAAAAATAGGCCAATTTGAAAAAGTGATTGTAACTCTTTTCCTAAAATGGAGGTAGTACTAAATAAGCAAATTAATATGAATATCAAAGGTAAAGGATATTGGTTAGAGGTTTTATCTTCCATCTTCCAACATGTTATCAACTGAATCATACTCAACATGCATTCTCTCTCAATATCAATAACCCAAAAAGCATCTTATCGCAGGCTTACTCCGGCAAAACTCTTATTACCATCAAAGGAGCAAGAGCCACTCTTTAAATCCTTTTCAGTGAATAGCTTGGCGCAAAAGCCACTCAAGTTTAACCCAATGAAAGAAATAGTCTTTGTGAGTTGAGGTTATTCTAAGCGATCTGATGCAAGAGCCGCACGAATTTAACCTAGGTCACGCTTCTACACATAATTATATGGTAACATCCCGTCATTAACAACTATGTTATGCTAATTGTAACAAGGATATTTCGATAATTCCGGATCTCAAACCCTAGTTTATCTATAGATATCAATGCACGCTCATCTAATTCGCGACTTAAATAAACTAGCAATCAATCATACATGACGTTATTAACGGTAGAACATAAACGATATTGAAGAGATTATGAATATATGAGAATGAATACTTTAACTAATAAACATGTTTTCCAACTTAGGACTACATCTCTAACAAATAATAAAAGTTTAGTTCACCAAGCATTTCTCAAAATCCATGAACAATATAGAAGAAAGTAAATAAGCAAACCCTAGAAATCGTGATGATCAATTGCAACTCCAAGTCCTAGATCCTTGTTCTCCTTGTGTTGTAAGGTATCTTGTATCCAAGGTCTCTTCTTAATGTTTTGGGAGTTTTATTATATAGTGATCATGATATCTAGGGTTTACAATCCTTCCGGGACCGGGTTTTACTCGTTTTAGAAGCCAACTCTCGTCCCAATACGCTCAGATTTCGGTTGGCTCTTCTGGTGACCTTCCAAACCGAACCTAGCAAGTAAAAATTGCCCAAACTAAGTCAAAAATTCGGCTAGGTCTTTATGGGAGGGTTCCTAATCGAACTTCCTCTTTGAAACTTTATATTCCTAGTCGAACATCTCTCTGGACCCTTCGTTTCTCGCCGAATTTAGCTCTAAAATTCGGTTGGCTTCATGTGAACTTCTCCTAACCGAACCTTCTCCTAACCGAACCTTCTCCTAACCGAACCTTCTCCTAACCGAACCTTCTCCT
Organism: Papaver californicum; assembly: GCA_023531435.1. Taxonomy (NCBI): domain Eukaryota; kingdom Viridiplantae; phylum Streptophyta; class Magnoliopsida; order Ranunculales; family Papaveraceae; genus Papaver; species Papaver californicum. The sequence continues at coordinate 4,402,856 of JAJJMC010025652.1, forward strand.
GGAGACTTGACCATAAAATCATCTCCTAAACGAATAAATGTTCGTAAACACTTCCGAAAACTTGATTTATCATCTCTAAGTTCCGCTAGCAAGCTCCCAGCCGAGCCTTCTCCTGTAGACTCAAATCTTCCAAGTTTGTTTTGCCCATAACTTCTTCGTTCGAAGTCAGAATGACCTCATTCTTTTTGCATTGTCTTCGCATTTCAATTTAATTTAAGATAATAATGAAATATTAGATTTAAATGAGTTTTATTTGATATTTCTATAGCTCCAATTGTAACACTTGACCTCTTTGTTTATTTTATGTCGTAATGATCTCCTTTCTTCTTGTTTTGTTGAATCCACTTTGAAACTCCTAAGAATATCTTAAAAAAACAAAATCAAAGCATAATAATATGAAAAATAATAATAAAGCAATAAATTAGAGTATCAAACTAATGCAAATAATGCACCTATCAAGAGTTGCTTCACCGTTGTGAAGAATTCTACAACCCAATTTCTTTAAATGTCATACAAACAACAAAATATCAAACTGTTGTTAACTAATCAGTACCAATCACAAATATCAAAGGATATTAGATGATTAATTTAGTGTCAAGGATCTTCCTTTATATTTAAGATACCATGATAAACAAGATAATCATATATGAAATTCCTTGATAAGATCAACCAAGATTTACGATTATAAAAGTAATCCACTCAATTACAAAACTTATATTTAAGATAAATCACAAACAACTTGTCGATCCATAAGATTTATATTTATCAAATATAAATTATAAACTGCTTGTTTGCCTTAGACAATCAAGTCAAGCATATAATCACGTCAAGATCAGAAACAAAAAAGAACTTCAGGTCTTCAAAGTCTCATATTTTTTAATCTTCAAAATTAACAACTTGCACTTGATTCCACTAATGATTTGTCTAATAAAATGGAATATGTTAACGTTGGAAAATCAATAGTTTTATTCACATATTCTAAATCACTAGAATCTACAATAGTTTGATCTTTAAAGTTATTTAATGACCTTATATCAGAAGAAAATGACCATGGAATAAATAAGATATCCATTGAAGATATTTATGTGTTAGTTCAACAACAAGTAATAAATACTACAAACTAAATAACGATCTTAGTTTCCCACTAACGATACTACTCGAGCTTCTTGACCCCCAAAAAGGCTTTAAACTAGTTAGTTGTGCTTTTGTCAGAAACAAACCAGACTTACTCGTCATTGTTGAATTAACTACTACAAAACTAATGTGTGTTTCATGATGAGTTTTCCAGAATACAAGCTCCACCATTTATACTGTTATTATAAACGAATAAACCTAATTTCAAAATCCTCAAAGATATTCAATTAATATCATTACTGAAATTAAGAGTATTTTTGATATTCTTTGGATTATATTAACACACAATGATTTAATAAAATCTTATAATATTTTCTAACATTAACATATGAGATATTCTACTAGTATGACAACTTATATTAGCTAGTGCAAATCTATGTACATTGCTAAATTAAAAAACTGTTACGCGCAATCTTCTTGCAAAGAAGGTTAAAGTACATCAATATCAACTCCAGATTGGAAAATGTATCTCAGTATATTAATAAGATCTTGCATTGAGTACCAAAGAAATAAATATTAATAGTAATATCTTGGAGTTAAACGCGCGTTCAATATTTTATGATAAAGAACTTTCCATTCAACTCGTACTTATTTCAAAATCCAAAAAGCTTAAGAATGAAAAACTGAGATTTCAATTATGTACAAGTTAGGATTGGTCCCGAATCCTATTAGACTTAGAAACTTAATTCAAGTCTTCAAAAACTTTAAACCATGTCCAAGAAAAATATTTTCTAACATGAATTCAAAGTCTGGATTCACCACCTGATACATATATCTAGTTTCCCGAAAGTTAAACACTAAACCACGACAAGAGTCATATTAGTGTAATGTCGAAATCATGAAAGTGTATAAAACTATACTACATAACTCAGTACAATAAGTTATAAAAACAACTAATGTAAATCCTTTCCTTTTGATACTTAGATCATAATAATGATCAAGTTATCTATATACTAAAGTCATGTAAACAAACTTCGCATGTTATATTTTCATAAATATGACTGTAACAACTTGTTACAAATGGAACAATTAATAGTCAATAGTTACTAACCTCAATCTGAGGGATGATGTCTTCGTTTGATCTTCAATACGTCTCCAGATATTCAATTAGTAACTAGAGCATATCTCAACATTTATATGTCCTAAGTCTAACCTAACAAAGTTGACCTTAGTAAACAATCCAAGCGACTGAGTTTTGGAACTAAACTCGACAACCAAACTTGACATTCTAGCACTTGGTGGGTTCAACCGAGCAATGCTCTAACATATATGTATTGCAATCACAACATCCTCTTTATTGTGCTAACGATTGAGGACTGTGGATTTTGGCATAACATTCATAGAAAGTTTGTGGAAGATATAGGAAACCCAAATAATCGCGATCTAATGTCGTTTTTGGCTCATTTTCAAACAATCAACATAGTAGTAACACAACTTGTAACTGTAGTAATGCAAATCAATCAAGAGATAATGAGTCGTAAAACTGTTTCCGAAGTGGAAGAAAAAATTCGAAATTTTGAATTTAAAATTCAAAAAAATTAACTTTTTATGATCTTAACTTATTTTGTTTGTGAAACTGCAGAAACTAAGACCTTTACTGGTATGGTCATTTTGGAAAGGAAAAAGTTTGATTTACTAAGGTTGTTTCGACATCCTTCAGATGTTGAACAAATTTAACCATTTTTTGTTGGAAATTGCTCTCTGATCTGCATCTCAATTAAGGCGTAGATTGTAGTACTTCTAATTAGTTTATTAAATCTAATAATTGTTTAAATTTACTATCTAGTTTTAATTAAATAAGATTCTAATTAAATTTAAATAAAATGTGATTAATTTGGATTTGAATTTTATATTAATTAAAAATAAAATTATATCAAACGAAATAATATTAAAAATCAAATTATATTTATCATATTGTTTTTCATTAGTGCCCCATCAATCTAAGTTTAAATTTGGATATATAGCTGCCCATGTCTAACAAGTTCGTGAGACCTAGTTGTGTTAGATACCACAAATCGTTACAACGCGACTGCCATTACTCTTCAGTAGCATGCACAACCCAATATGGATATGTCCGATCAAGATCCTGAGAAACAATTGGAATTCAAGTAAGCTCATTTGTGAAGTTATACTCTGTAACTCTTAACAAAATTGTGGTGTAGGCGACGATGAAAAACCATCTGAAGGTACAAAAGTTTGGATATTTTAGAGGAGGTTGAGTTAGAACAACACCAGGAGCAAAGCCGATATCAGTAAATGCTGGTTGATCCATACTAAATATGTGTACATCTTGGCTTCACATATCTTCCCATCTTCATGATTAAATTTAACCAACTCAGGTGGCCATTTTTTGAATCAATGGTTTGGACATTATCTTCATATTACTCCCATCTAGTCGATTTTGTAACTATCATAAATAATCGCCTTTGGTAATTTGACTTTGAAATAAAATGTTTATGACCTTCACTTTTTCCGTTTTTTAAATGTAACATGAGTATTTCGCCTATGTACCAAACGCCTAATCTTGACACATGACTGAATAACACCATGGACATAAGTTTTTTTTTATAACATCCATTGGGCCTCAAGAAGGTGGTGCTTTGGAAATTTATGATACAACTCTAAAAAAACATTGTGACTAGTTCTAAAGAGTTGTTTAAAGTTGAAATCTATTTTTGAGGTTGGATTTAAACCCATCATCAATTTGGTTTGACGCCCAATTTTCCATGCGTACTTCGTTATGATCGTAAAAACATGACTATAGAGTTAGTGCACCAATATGAAAGTAGGTATACCACCAATACTAACAGTAAATTTTCGATTTAGTATATTACCATTTTTTCAAAAACAAACAAAACATAATGCAAATAAATTGTGTTATTTACCTTCCAAAAACCGTCAAAACATTTTCCTTAGTAGGACATGTATCGAGGGCTGAATGTAGTTCCGCTAAAATTACAGACCTCCAGTCAAGATTTGGTGTCACTTCCGAATCTTGAAACTCTTCGAGCCAACCAATTTTTAAAGAAGTGCTAGCACTAACGGAATTTTCTTGGCCAAGTACCCATAACAAAAATATTATTTTGATTTATTCTAAATAAGCTAATCCGTCCAGCCTTGTTTACGCTGTAATTTTTTTTTTTTCCAACACTAAGTTCGGTATTCCCACCTCTTTCGTCGACTTTATTTGATCGAATATTTCTATAAAGCATGATTTTTGTAACAAGGTATCAAACCTATAGATATACACCACTTATTTTGAAATCCTTGAAATATAACATATGTATAGTAGTCCACCAATGTTTTATTACTAGTTGAACACATTGCATCCTATGTTTTTTATGTGATATGTAATAGAAACGGGACCAAGACCGATGTAGGTAGCCATTCATACATTTCAACGATTTCTGACTGCCCACCTCTTAATCTGTGATAGTGATCTCGCCATGAATTACCAGATATAATGACTATAAAGTACATTAGAATTAGACACAACTCATGGATGAGTGAACTCACGTTGTCGATCCTAACTACAATTTGTCCGGGTGGAGGGTCGCATGTTGGTATCACGTTTTTGTTCCTCTTTTCATTTGAGAGATAATGAACTAATAGTATTGTCAGAGTTTGTGGAAAATATTTAAAAGTGAAAAGTGGAGAAGATGTGAGATGAAGAGTTAAGTAAAAAGAGTATATATATATATGGATGAAAGGAAATTGAGCAGTTGGAATTCCAATGATTTGAAAAATAGTCAAATCTATTACACTTGTTAGTGAAAAATATATTGGCGGTAGCGGCACAGTCTCTGCCGTACGACTAGCCCTTTGCCACTCTATCGATTTTTTCATAGTGGAAAACCACTCTTGTTAATCCACATGGTTTGTCAAATTGAGATTTTTGGCAAGTTAAATAGGACTTTCCCTAAAAAGCAAATAAAATATATATTTTTGTTCTTTAGTTCAAAGTATATAATTTGATAAACTCGACTTAACATTGTTTTTATTTTGTATGTGGGGTTATTCTAATAAAAAAATATAAAAAAATCCTTTTAAATTTATATAATAATAATATAATTTTTTTTTCCACATATGGGGTTATATTTTTCTTATTAGTCTGTTTGCGAAAAAAAAGAAGATGTTTGTATAAAGAAGTTAAAACTAATAAATAAAACACTATGGTAAATGGATTTGGAGATATGGCGTTGAAGATAAAGCTCTTTAGAAAAGGGTATTTAGTCATAAAATAGGTGGAAATCCTGATGCCTATTATCCCAGTTTATAACTAAGCTGGCACATTAAATTTTGCCTCCGTCTTCCACAGCCGGTTATGATTTGGATGCTCTAACCAAGTGTCTTTCACTTAACTGTTGCTAGCTAGGGTTACAAATAGGGCTGTCAACGGATTAAATTCCGTCGGATTTTAACAAATCCGATAAGGTTAAGGTTAAGGATTATCGGAATTCCGAAATCCGATAAAATCCGACGGATTCTAGAAAACCCAATCCGATAAGGTTAAGGTTAACTTATCGGAAATTCGGATTTTTCCGATAAAATCCGAATTCTGGGTAAAAAAAAACAAAAAAAAAAAAACAAAGTTAAAATGACTTCTTCTGACTTCATACACATTCAAAATGTTCTAAAACAGAGTTCAGTTCAGTCTCTCAGTCTCACACATGAAAAGAAAATATAAAGACAACCCATAAAAAGTCACAAACAAATAACATGCAGCAAAAGAAGCAATGGCAGACTGCTAGTGCTCTTGCTTGGCTGCTTGCATGTTGTTGCATCAACTTCAGTCTTCAATTTCCATATCTGCATTAGTACACAAATATTCAAAATCAATCAGAAATCAGAAGAACAACAATTGAAACTATGAAAAATTGAGGATAAAGCAAAGGAATTTTTTTTTAACCTGGATCAAAGAAGTCTGGCAACCAATCACTTAGACAAAGCAATGCTTGGACTAATTCTGGATCTAATGAAGTTCTATGTGTTGTAAGAACCCTACCACCATCACTAAACATGGATTCTGATGCCAAACTAGTCACTGGAACAGCCAAAACATCTCTTGCGATCTTTGCGAGAATTGGGTACTTAGGGGCATTTAGCTTCCACCAACTCAATATATCAAAGTTAACTCATCTTGGGGTGACAGAGATGGAAGAATTGGTTCTTCTAAGTACTTCTCCAACTCAGACTTCTGAACACCATCTTCATCATTTTCCATCATAAACTCAGCATAATCTGGGTTAGTTGTACTTGTACCTGAGCTGCTTACATCCATGGTAGAGACAAAGTTGCCAAAGAAATCAGGAGCTGCAGTGCTGCTTTCAGATTCATATGCATTGAAAAGTTGGCTCAAGTCTGTTTTGAATTTCTCATACTCATCTCCATAGTTATCAACTCCATACAATTTCTTATATGTGTACTTTACCCATTTTGCCTTGTACCTTGGATCTAAAACCACTCCAATGCTCATAACCAAATTGCAGTCACTCCAATATGCATTAAACTTTTCTCTCATTTTTAACCCCATTTCTTTGATATAGACAAAAGAACTATCTTCCCAACTTTTGATGCATTTGTTAACTTCATACACCCCTTATAATACAAGTTTGCAGTTGGATACTTAATCCCTGCAAACTTATTTGAAATATCATTAAAAACCTCTAAACAATTACAAATTACTTTTCCTTGTTCCCACTGCTGTCTAGATGGAAGAAGATTGAAATCAAGATCAAAACTCATTTAGTCTTTCAAAACCTTCTTGAAGTGCAATTGCATTCTTAAGCATTAGAAAAGTGGAGTTCCACCTTGTGTCCACATCTAAACTAACTGACTTTCCAGACAATCTACATTGTGCCAATGCTGTTTTAAACTTCTCTTTCCTAGCTTGTGAAGACTTAACATATTTAACACACCCTCTAATACCCTCTATAAACTCTGCAGCTACTTTCATGCCATACAATACAATCAAATGTAGTATGTGGTTGCTACACCTCATGTGAAATATTTTTCCTTCAAGCAATATACAATTCTTACCATCTAACCAACTAATCAGATTTCTCATCATAACGCCATTCGCACTAGCATTATCAGCAGTTAAAGCAAAAAATTTCCTATCTATGTTCCATTCCAAAGTGCAAGTTTTGATAAAATCTGAGAGAACATCTCCGGTATGTGGTGATGGGACTACAATGTAAGCTAAGGTTTTCTTCTGCAAATTCCACTTATCATCTATAAAATGGCATGTCACACAGCAATAACCATCTTTAGTATGTTTGGCAGTCCACATATCAGTTGTAAGACTACATTTGGAAGTCAAATTATCCAATTGTAGTTGCAATTCAGCTTTCATTTCAACATAACACCTCATTAGATCTGATCTAGTTGTATTCCTAGATGGTATTTTAGCAGCAGGGTTCAAAGACTTACAAAACTCTCTAAAGTAGAAATGCTCAACCATGTTAAGAGGGTAATCATGCTTAGCAATCATTTTAACAATGCATAACCTAGTAACATTTGGATCATACTTCCAATTAACTATTTTAGTTGCTTGGTTACCTGCTTTTTTCATTGCTGTAGAAATCTTCATCTGCCCTGGCTTGTTTTCTTCTTTCTTGGGGCAGATTTTTAGATGAGCAGACAAGCGGCTAGTTCCTTTTTCACTACATGCTTCAATTACCTTTCCACAATGATGACATTTACCTTCAACGACAGCCTCATACTCATCCACCTTCCCTTTTACAAGCCTTTTACTAACGTTCCTAGTAAATTCATCCCATACCAGTGACCTTGTTGTTCGCAATTTTTTCATTGCAGCAACAATAATTGGATCATCTTCTTCTGCTTCAACTGCTGGTCTCTTACTAGAAGGTGTTGAAGCAGTTGTTGAACATCTAACACTTTGTTCTCCTAGTTCTTGTTGTGAACAATTTGGTTGACTGCAGCTTGGGCTTCCAACTTGATTGGATTCTCTTTGAGACATTCTGAAAAAAAAAAAGAACAAAGTATTAGAGGACCAAAAAATAGTTAGAAGAAAAGATTATAGAAACAAATTTGTCCATCAGTAATCCTTCTGACAAGCATTTAGAAACAAAAAGAAACAATAAAAATAAAGAATGAAAAATTGAAAACTGAAATATAATTGAATTGTCAATCCTTAATGTGTCATCTCAATAACAACCCATGAGTGATGAAGAAACTAAGAATAGTGTTCTATGGACCCCTTCTCCACTGACCTATATAACCTAAGAATTGATTGGATAATTTAGTGACCAAAGCATTACATCCATATTGTTATCCCAAATACTTCCCACTTAGACATGACCAGTATGTTAAGGTTTTGAATCCTGATGGCCTAAACATTAAGATGCTATACTAGAATATGGGTATATGGCTATACAAAGAAGTTTCAATCTGTAACCGACTCAAGAGGTAAACACCAACAGATAATTACTTAATGGGAGAGGATCTTACACGAGATCAAAGAGGCAAACCTTGCTCACTTTAGTATTTCAACAACGTAGACACATGAAGTGATACCAATCAAAGAGCATACTAAGAAATCATGGACAGAATCACGTAAAGCTGACTGAGATTTTGAAAAAAAAAGCTAGATTTTGAACACATAATCCATGATTTGATCCAAAAAATCTACAAATAAATTTTACGCCTATCATTTCTTCTTAACACCAGTCACTAAACAGACTGTGGGAGCCATTCAAACATCTTTTCAGTTTCAATTTACGCCTATCATTACTTCATGCTTTTGTTTTATCAGAATAAAATGCAACAGAATCTAGTGTTGTAAGATCTGAAGCAGGGAATTATTATAGACATGAATAAATGGTCTTGATATTTATATGTGAAACATCACCATCATCTTTCACATAGATAGACGAGACAATTGAAGATTCTTTATCTAGCCATGTAAGACGGCCTCTCTTTACTTCCAACTATTCACATCTGGTGCTATATAGTAGCATGATTTAATCCAGGAGTTTCATCCCAGGGGACAACAAGAAATATCTATCAGTAGCGTAAGAGGTAACCACTAGCTGACACCTTCACTTTGATTCTATAATGTATTATCATTAGTCATCGTAGTAATTGTCTGCCTAGGTGGTTCGGTTATGCTTGCCTGGTTAGCTTAATCTAGTTTTGTTGGTATTCAATATTTACAACTTTTTTTTTCTTGTTTCTGGCGGGTTAAGGTAGCTTACTTGGACATATTACACCGCTAACAAAGTTGGCTGGGTAGCATTATTCCTTTAATCCTGGACATGTTTTGGTAGTAGCGTTTGTTTCTGATATTATCATGACTAAGTAGTGACTGGGAGCTAACAGTATTTTTGTTTGTTATGCAAATATGCAGGTATTAGTTTCGGCACCTCATGGAACATAGTGTGGTCAGTGGCAATTCAATCCTTACAACATAGGAATCATTCAATTAAGCAGAACCAAATTAAGAATTTATAAATACAAAGCAAAAACAAGCATACATGATAGTTACCCCTTGAACCAAGATGAGGAGATGCCACAGTAACAAAATTCATACCCTAATGTTGCTAACAGATCACTGAAACCTAAAAATCATCACACGATTCACACCCATATACTGAAAACAGAAAACAAATCATCACACCCATATACTGAAACCTAAAAATCAAGTTAATCAACACACCCACAAATCGAAACCTAGAAAATCTTCACACTCAAATTACTTAAAACATCCCAAATCACGAAACAAAGAAGAAAGAAATTACCTGGTTGAAGTTTAGATGAAGGAAAAGAATCAAGAGATTAGATCAGTGGGGGGAGCCTCCAATCGTCTGTAACTCTGACTTGAAGACTGAAGAGAAGAGAGACGATTCAGACGAAATCCGGAAAGAGGAAAGACCAGGGTGCTGCGTGCTGGTGCAAATGTGAAATGTATTCAGGGTGCGAAATTACAAAAAAAACCCTGGGTTATCGGATTTCGGATATTAACCTACCGGATATTGCCTAATCCGGATCCGTTAGGTTAAGGAAGTAAAATCCGATAGTCATTCCGATTCCGGAATCCGAAATCCGATAAATCGGATAAAATCCTATAGGATATCGGATTGTCGGAAACGGATTTCGGAATTCGGATGTATATTGACAGCCCTAGTTACAAATCCCTTCATCTCCACAAGCTGCACACGATTTCGTACGTACAGGCCCTTTTACCATCACCTTAACATACGCTGTATGATGTACAATACGCACCCCCTTCTAATAAGAATCAGACAAAAAAAAAAATTCTACGTAAAATATCCGTTTTGGTCAAACAAAAGGTTACTTAAGGGTTAGTGCTAACGTAAGCCTATAGGCGATATAATACTTTTCTTTCTTCCCAATCTAATCCTGTTTTGATATCCCTGCGCCCCCATCTTCTTCTTCCTACAATCAGTTGTGTATTACCAAGAAACAAGGCTCCAGCGGTTTTTATTATTTCCCCCAAGTTCTCTCTTCGATCATCATTCAGCCATGGCCGAACGTAGCAATGTCGAATCTCGAGACATTCATGTCTCTTCTTCTCTTAACTCTTTTCAGCAGATCTCCAAAGGTACACCACCTTCTCTTTCGATTTTCGTTCAGTAATCTAAGCTCTGAAAAATGATTCTTTCTTCATTGAGTGGTGTTAAATTTCATATCTAAACCCTAATTTTCTTGAGCGGAATTCATTTTTTGTTTTGTTTTGAGATTTTATAAACTTAGGTTTTATTCAATGGTATAAGCTAGGGTTTTACGGACTGTAGTTTTTGTTCGGTCTTTTATTTGTTCCGATAGATACTTTTAATAGTGGTAGTCCTGATTTTGTGCATTTTATCTATTGTGGTGTTCTTGGTTTACTGATTGTATTTTCTTGGTTTGATTTGTTTCTTGAACACTTTTTGTAATTGAATGTTAAAATCAGCTGAAATAAAGTGTTCTTGTGTTGAATGGCAATTATTTGGATTTTCTTGGCTTAATGTTGTCTAAATGTGTGGTAGAGGTCAGCAAATGAAAAGATGTATTACTTACATGTTTGTTTGTAGTGTAAAACACTGTAAGAAATACAGTTTTACACAGATTGTTTTGCTGGATTTGGAATCTTTGATGGTTCTTGTTTACTGTGTGGTGATGATGAACTTGCTGTCTAGTCATCTTTATGATACCAGTAACTTTTTGTAAAATCCTGCTTTAATTTTTGCATTGGTTGTAAAAGCACTGACTGAAGGCCTAATAGACATGTTTTAAGCTATTAGGCTTGTGTATGTGAGTAGTGAGCTTAAACTTAAGTTTGTTGGCTGTGTCCATCTATTGGTTATGATGCTTCGTGAGCCATATAGATGGTGTATAATATGGTCCATCCATTCCATGTGACCCATAGGCTTTACGTCCTATTGCTTTTATTATGATTTCCTGCCTGGACTTCAAAGAATTCCTTGTTTTGGAAGGCAAGTGAAGCTACTTGCTCTGTAGATAATCATTTCATTATAGATGAAAGTTTCAGGCCTTAAAATGCACACAGGTGTGACTCATGTTAGTTTAATAAAATGGCACAGAGTAGTCCAAGACTTGGTTCTTGAGTTTCTCCTTGTTCTGCTGTCCCTTTTTTATCTGCGAATGCGATGCGTTAATGAGGTGTCATTTGGTGCATTAATATAATTATCTAGATTGTTTTTTATGTTCCATTTGGCCAGTGTTTTCAGTTTAATTAAAATGAACACTTTAAGCTGCGCCTGAAATTTTAGCTTCTTCCTTTACATATCAGTTCCTTTGAACTGGAAGGTATCCCGTTGATGAGAACTGTGATGTGAACGTTCCTTCTTTTTTGTCTTCAGATATGCAAGGATCTGATAATCCTATTCCTCTTTCACCACAGTGGCTTCTGGCGAAGCCCGGGGAGAGCAAATCTGGAATGGTAAGCTTATGATTGCTTTTATCTCTGGATGATTTTATGATGGTCGACTCATATGTAATGATATTTTCGAATATTGAATATGGATTTGACATGATTATTGTTCTTCTGGAATAGAAGTAACCAACTGTTATCAATATTTTTTTTTTTCTGATATGTGCTACACAGGATTCCCATCTCAGCGCGTATCCAGGTTATGGTGGTCGATCAGATATATCAAAATCATCTGGAAATGGTGACGATTTTTTTGAGGCAGACAAGAAAAGGGATGTTTTCAGACCAACAGTGCATGATCCGGAATCTGGTCGTCGTGACCGCTGGCGCGATGAAGAAAGAGACACCAGTTCTGCTATTCGCAGAGATCGGTGGAGGGAGGGGGACAAAGAGCTTACGGATCCCCGCAAGACTGACCGGTGGGTGGACAATTCCTCTAACAGGAGTGCTGGAGAAGCACGCCGACCCCCATCCGAACGGTGGTCTGATTCGAGTAACCGAGATACCAACTATGACCAGCGTCGTGAGAACAAATGGAACACACGTTGGGGGCCAGATGAGAAGGAATCAGAAAGTTGGCGTGAGAAGCTCGATGTTGGTCGAGATGGTGAGGTCCCTCGTGACAAAGGATTACCCTATCTATCTCCTCATGGAAAGGATGAAAGGGAGGGGGATCACTACCGGCCATGGCGATCTACCGCTTCCCAAGGCCGGGGAAAAGGAGAGTCTCCTCATCCGCTAACCCAAGTTCCAACCAAACAGACTCCATTCGGTTATGGTAGGAGCCGAGGGGAAAATGCTCCTTCAACCTTTTCTACTGGTCGTGGAAGGGTTGGGTCCGCTGGGAATTCTATGCAGAGCATTTCTTCTCAGTCCTATTCGTCAGGTTCTGTCTTGGAGAGGGGTGAAAGTGCGCATGGCCATCCTTCTCCTTTAAAATATAGTAGGACAAAATTGCTTGATCTTTTCAGGACAACTGATTTGAAATCCCATAAGAGGCCGTTAGATGGATTCACAGAGATTCTTTCTCTGACACAGGAAGATCCATTAGAGCCTCTTGCACTATCTGCACCCACTCCAGAAGAATTGGTAATACATTTTGCAGAGAATCTTGTGATGCTATTTTACTTGAAGGAGTGTTCTAAGAGTAGTATTACTTGTGTAGGTTATTCTGAAGGGAATTGACAAAGGAGACATAGTAAGTAGTGGCCTGCCCCAGGCTTCGAAAGATGGCTCGGTAGGAAGGAACATTTCAGATGGGGTGCAATCAAGGCGAAACAAGTTTGGTATGGTCTTTTCGTGATACCTTCTGAGTACCCAAACAAATGCCTTCACCTCAAATGAGTGTGTACATGCATATAGTTAGAAAATCTGAATAGTTTTATTTGCTCAACTAGGGTGTGTATCTGATTGTGCAGATGATTTGCCGCCTCACTCTGATGATTATAAGGATGAAAGTGCTGACAATTCTAAAGGTGGTCTCTTTTCTCGGAGCCCTTCAAAAGAGAAGTACGTGCATCCTCATGGATCTGACATGAAGTTTGAAGCATCTCAAAACCCCCAGAGCCACCATGATAGCAAATTTGTCGCAGAAGGTACTGATCACATGATCTCCATTCCTTGTACAAAAACAGTAGTGTAGATGATAAACGTGTTGAATGATTTTTGAAACTTTTCAAGTTTCAGACTTTTTTGGTGAAAAATACCTTTTTTTGTTCTGATTTGCTAATTTAGGGTTCTCTTGGGCAGCTGTGAGATCAGATGCCTTTCTCCGGAAGAAAGCTGATGAGGCGGGAGTCATCAGGGAAGTGGGTGCACAAGGAGTTCCTTCTGCCCATCCTGTTACTCCTTGGAGATCCCAGTCTCACGGAGAGCATTCACATGGGCAATTGCATGAGTGGAGAGGTCTTCCAAATGAAAGTAGATCAAGAACAGATATGGAGTGGTCGCGCTCGCAGAAAGACCGGGATCCTGAAAGGGAAAGTAGTGCTGCAGTTTCGTCATACTACAGAGCTGAACCAAATTGGCGAAGTACTGAAGGGTTCCACTCAGAATCATCTCGTGATCCCATTATTAGAAGGCAACCATCCGGGGTGTTGGATAGGGAGCAGGAAGCCAGAAAGTTTTTACCGCAGACTTCGCCGGAAGACCTATCTCTGTATTACAAAGACCCGCAAAATCAAATTCAAGGTCCTTTCTCCGGCAGTGATCTTATTGGGTGGTTTGAAGCTGGTTTTTTTGGCATAGACTTGGAGGTTCGTGTAGCAGGTGCTTCACCTGAAACACCCTTCTCATCTCTTGGGGATGTGATGCCCCACTTAAGGGCAAAAGCCAGGCCACCACCTGGTTTTGCCACACCTAAACAAAGTGACGTTTCAGAGTCATTAAATGTGCCTAAGTTTAGTAGCATGGGAATGCATCATGCAGTTCCAAGCGAGATTGACATCCTAAAGACTGACCCAAGAAGTAGACAAGGTTCTATGACCGAAGCTGATAATAGATACTTGGAATCACTTATGTCTGGAAATACAAGCAGTTCCTCACTAGAGAAGTTTTCCGAAGGTTGGTCGTTTTAGGCACATAAGTGCTCTCTGGTTTATATTACATTGTCCATAGCTGTAAAACTTTCTTTCTAATGATTTACAGCTCCTGTTACAGTCTTCTGCTACTTTTCTGATGATGTTTCCAAATGATCATTCCTTAATAACTCTTTATCTAACTATAGACTTTTTACTGTAATTGTAGGTTTGCAAGGGTATATTGGTAACAATTCTGGTGGGATGCATTCAATGGGAGTAGATAGTGGTCGTGATCTCAATTATCTCCTGGCCCAGAAAATGGCATTGGAGCGACAGAGGTCAATTCCAAGTCCTCACTCCTATTGGCCTGGGAGAGATGCTGCACCCATGGTTCCAAGCACAGATATTGTCCCTGAAACTCCTTCACATGCAAAACTCTTACCATCAGTTGACAGTCAGCGCCAGATTCCCCTTCCTCAAAATATGGACTTGATGTCTCTGCTACAAGGTGTGGCTGACAAGTCCCCTGTTGTCAATAATGGAGTTAGTGGTTGGTCAAACTTTCCTGTTCAAGGTGGCATACGCCAGGAAAAAACAGACTTGCATCAGAATCAGCATTTCCCTCCACTGTCTCCTTATGGACTTCAACAGCAACAGAGGCTGCAGCCTCAGAATCTACCATCATCAACTAGTATGGTTGGTCAAAATGTAGATCATCCTTCAGGCGTTGCAACTAAGGAGAACCTGCTGTCTTCTGTTCTTTCTCAAGACCCTCAAATGTTATCTATGTTGCAAGATCAGTACTTAATATCTCAACTTCAATTGCATTCCCAGGCATCCGTTCCCCAACAGCTTTCAGTACTTGACAAACTCTTTTTGCTCAAGCAGCAGCAACAGAAACAGGAACAGCAGCAGCAGTTATTGCGCCAACAACAGCAACAACAGTTGCTTTCACAGGTTCTTTCTGAGCGTCAATCTCACCAGCACTTCAGTGATCCATCTTATGCGCATATTCAGGCTGCTACTATAGCAGCAGGGAGTGGTCCTCTTGATCATCTTGTGCTTCGTCCTCCACATGAATTTATGATGAATTCACAGGCACCTATTCCTAATTTGCAAGGTGGCCTTACTAGTAGCAGTTCAGCTGGGCCTCCTCAAATTTCTAATGATGTTGGACTTAGCGTCAGTTCTGGAGTCTCTCCATTATCTAACCTGCCACATCATATCTTCGAAGGCCAAATTCCTAGAAATGGTTGGGATACTGCTCAGCCCGAACACATTGGTCACAATCAAAACAAAGATGTGTTACCAGCAGTGGCACATGGTACACCTTCACTGGAGGCAACAGAGAAGTCTCTGGATGATCTCCATGTTCTGCAGAAGGACGGTCTTGTTTCGAATAGCTATGATGCTGTAGTTCCGGACCACATATCACAAGATATGTTCAAGGATAGTGATTCAGTTTCAACTATCGCCTCTGAATTAACTACGAATTTATCTTCAGCATGTCCAGAAGGTGATGTTGCTTCTGCATTTCCTTTGATGTCTGTGTTAAATAGAATATTTACACTTGAAAAAATGAATGACACAGGTTCTTCACTTTTTGCAGGTGTTGAGCCATCTCAAGTTGAGCCACGCACTGCAAGAGAAGAAAAAAGTGTGGAAGTACGTGAGGTAAAGAAAACATCTGACAAGAAGTCCAGGAAGCAAAAGAATTCGAAGGCGCAACAATCTGCAGACCAGGCTAAAGGCGGCGTATCCGCGTCATCTTCGCAGCACCAACCTAAGCTTTCTGAAGGTGGTAATCTGGATTCATATGCAGGTGATGCAGCAGAAGCAGTAGTTCATGGGGAATCTCACGGGAAGACAGAGGATATCAAATCTGGAAGCTCATTACAGAGAAGCAGTTTGGGTAATGAAGTAGAAACTGTTGAAGGTTGGGGTGGTTCAGTGTCATTGCAAAATGCAGAAACACATTCAGTTCAACGGGCTTGGAAACCTGCTCCTGGTTTTAAACCAAAGTCGCTCTTGGAAATTCAACAAGAGGAACAATGGAAGGCACAAACAGAAATTGCGACTTCTGAGCCTGTATCCTCCTCCGTTAACTCAAATTTCTCGAGTCCTTGGGGTGCAGTTGTACCTAATTTGGAGCCAAAACCTACTAGAGATAACTATCAAGATGCAGGAAATGAGATGTTTATGCCAGGTAAATCTTCTGGAAGTTTTCCACCGCAAAAGAACAAGAAGAGCCAGTTACATGATTTATTGGCAGAAGAAGTTCTTGCCAAGTCTTATGAGAGAGTTGTAGAAGAGCCTCCATTACCAGTTATGACCAATCAAATGGATTCATCGGTTGATGATTCCAATTTTATTGAAGCAAAAGACACTAAAAAGAGTCGTAAAAAGTCGGCAAAGGGTAAGGGTACTGGGGGTAAGGCTACACCTGCAGTTGTTGTTTCATCTGATGTTCATGTTGCATCAAACCCTGTGGAGAAAGGAAAGAACACCCGTCAGGTGCACCAGGAGAAGGAGGTCTTACCTGCACCCCCATCAGGTCCTTCTTTAGGAGATTTCGTTTTATGGAAAGGGGAACCAGCAAATCCTTCACCTGCTCCAGCTTGGTCTACTGAGCCAGGGAAGCTGTCAAAACCAACATCCTTAAGGGACATCCAAAAGGAGCAAGAAAAAAGAGGGCCTTCTGTCCAGCAGCACCAGGTGCAGGTTCCAACCCCTCAAAAAGTCCAATCAACCAAGAATACTCGTGGAAGTGGTGCTTCATGGCCTATTGCCGGAACATCCCCATCTAAATCGGCGTCTTCCATTCACATCGATTCTGCTGCTAATGCTCAGTCAAAATCTAAAGCAGATGATGATTTATTCTGGGGCCCTCTTGATCAATCAAAACAAGAAGCGAATCAGTACGTTCAAAATCTTACCTCATATTTTCTTTTTGTTACTGTTACATTTTAAATTTCCATATTTTTCTCAATTTCGTGATCCACATCACTAATTAATTACTAGTTTGCCCTTTTGAATTGTTAGAACCTTCTCAACTAAAAATACCCGTTAATTGACTACATTAACTGCTGCATCTAGTGATTTTTTTGACAAAGACAACCATTGAGGATTCTGTATCTACTGATCAATAATCTTCATATATTTGATATCATTCTTATTGAACTGTTCAGCTCCACATCCCCCTTGGGGTGGCTTCGTACTTCAATTTTTGAGTCTTGAGATATCTCGGCAGCCTATGTCAGCAATGCTCTAAGTATTTGTATATATGCATATTATGTATTCCATAAAGTGTATTCTGTTGGTTCCAACTTTATCACGGTTTAAATGCAGTAGTTATAGCAATTGTCCTTTGTGAAACAAATGTAGCGGCCAGATACTTAGGATATGAAAGGGAAAAGTGAAGGATGCATATGGATTGTTTGGTCATACAGGCTAGTTGACTACTGCAGGAAAACTTAGCTCTTATCAACCATGGTTGCATTAGCCTGAAGAACTTATCTAGTAGCGTCTCATGCAATGTGGTTTTAGTACTTCCAAACTGTTGGAATAGTTATCATTACTCAATTGCTTACAACATAAGAACTAGCAAACTCCTCCCCAAGAAGTTCCCGAAGAAGTATACTGAAAAGAAAAACACCGTAATTTGCATGAGAAGGAACATTGTGAAACTGAAGCTCTGGTGTTATACGTCTTGCACTTTAATTTATCTCCGCAGGATTTAAATCAAGTACTTGTCTTCTATGCAGGTCAGATTTTCCAGCTGTAAACTCAAGCAATTGGGGATCCAAAAGCAGCACAATGAAGGGTACCCAAGGAGGAGTGGCAAGTCGGCAGAAGTCCACAGGCAACAAGCCTGTCGATTATACTCTTTCATCCTCCCCAGCTGCCCAGTCCTCACAGAAAGAGAGGAGGGATGCCATAACCAAGCATTCGGGTATACCTATTGCAATCTTTTGGGATCCTTGCATTTTCACGTTTTGGTGCCCTTTTGATTACATGTTTTATTGGTTTTTTCTTTGTGGATGCAACATATGGATGGGTAAGAGTATCGGTGTTCGAAGCAGCAATCCCAAAAGTACCCAATTCAGTTGTGTTTTTGGTTCGTTGTATCTCCGGAAAGAGGACTGAATCCAGGAAAGGAATTATCAAAATTCAAGTGGATAAAGTAGTTTTAAAATAGTTGGCTTGAAAATGACTTTGTGGAACAGGGGCTCTTTTAAGAATTAAAATGAAATGCCGCAGTATCCACCGCGTGTCCAACAATACCTATCTCTAGTTGACACATCAATTTTTTTGTTAAAAAGAAATGCAGTGCCATTTTTAAATTTTTTTATTTTTGTCTAGCATCTCATTCTCCCCGTTTTGCTTCTATTTTTTCTCCAGAGGCTATGGACTTCAGAGATTGGTGTGAGAGTGAGGTGTTTAGGCTTATTGGCTCAACAGGTACAGTACTTTTGATATTTTAAAACCATAAGAGTTAAGACTTGAAATTTATTTTATTACTAATGCTATTATTAATAATAATTTTATTATCCTTGCACTTAAAAATGCATTTGTTTTAAGAGTAAGCCATGTCCACCTTAGCTGGGCACGAGTATCTATCTTGGTAGACGTTATTAGCTGGGGCATAAACTGTCAATTAGTGTAGCTTAGTTGTAATACTTCTGCATCTGACGACTAAACTAAATAGTATATATCTCATGGCAATGCGGTAACAAATTTTGACTTCTATATGAGTTATTGTTCCTCACCATTACCACTTTCTCTAGTTTAATTTGGACGACTCCTTGTTTCCCCAGACACAAGCTTCCTGGAATTTTGTCTGAAGCAATCAACTTCAGAGGCTGAGACACTTTTGATAGAGAATCTTGGATCATATGATCCTGATCATAAGTTCATCGACAAGTTCCTAAACTACAAGGAAATGCTGTCAGCTGACGTACTTGAAATTGCCTTTCAAGCTCGCGCTGACCGCAAGTCTACTGGGGCTTTTGTAGGAGAAGAAAAAACTAAGAACAATATAGGCCGCAATGGGGACTTGGGCCACACAGGTACTGTCGGAGCAACTTCAGACGGATTAACACAGGGAGGAGGCAAGAAGAAAGGAAAGAAAGGGAAAAAGGTCAGTGCGGCATCACTTTTGGCGTTCAACGTAAAGAGTAACCGTATCATGATGGGTGAGATCCAAACCATCGATGATTGATGAGTGAGAGAGATTGATAGAGAGGGACAGTTGTAAATACAATTTCTGGAGAACTGACCATCTGTACATGTTCTTTTTTTTTGTAGGATTTAATTTTAATTTTGACTTACCATCTAAAGTAGTAGAGCAGTATTATCAGCTCAAAAGCAGTTTTGTGGAGTTATACTGAAAGAGTAGATTACTTCCTTTGCCTTCCTTGTCAGATGTTGGTTACTTAGTTGAAAAACGTAGGTTGTTCTTCTTATGCTTTTGTTTCCCTGTGGCTATGTTTGTCTTCCTATCCACTATTTGTTTATGTCACGTGTGTAGCACGCGTGTCATGTATTTCGTCTTTCCAGGATGGACAAATGGTCGATTTCCCACATTTTCTTAGCGAACCCACTTTTTTCCTCAGATTCAAAGGGTATGATAGGCAAGTGAGATGCACAGTGGATGGTCAGATTATATTCCTCTAGGATGAGGAATTTGCTGGGCATTCAGCATCTTCCTTGTAATAGTAAACGTTGGCTTGTTTAACACCTGGTTAGCAATTCGGGGATGGCAATAATTTGGGTCGGTAAAGATATAGATACGCGCATTGTTCAGCTAGATAAAATAAAAATTCGGTCAACTGTGCGGTCAATTATATACAATGTGAAAAAAATACAAAAGTACTTTAGTTCGTGTATAATTCTTTTTAGCTATATAAATCGGCACTAATAATTTAGTATATATTAAATTAAAATAAAAAACTTTTTTATATTAGTTTTAGGATTTTTAATGGAATATATACATAGTATGTATTGCATAATCAACAATGAGCAGTTTGTTTAGCAGTTAAGGCTACTAGTATATAACCCGTGCTACGTACTAGAGTTGGTGGGAATTGCCGATGTAGTGTATCCTTAAGAAATCTTGATTAGTCTGATTGTTTTTAGTGGATAGACAAATGTGATAACCTTTAATAATCAAACTCTTGTACATGGTGAAAATATGAATATAATTTTAAGTTACCTACCGAAGAAATTTTTGTTAGAAGTGCTAAAATCATAATGGAATATCAATTTTATGTGTGACTTTATACTATAGCCAAAATTCAGTTCGAAACGTAGCCAAGCTAGAAAAGATTTTCAAATGGCACGGTCACAAAATATTGTCAAACTCAAAGATGGGTTATCTTTTTCCGTGAAATAAAATCCTGCACTTAGACTAAAAGATGGAATATTTTTTCTGTGAAGTAGAATCATACCATCTTACAACTTGATTATTTAGACTTAAGACAATTCACCTCCTTAACATATAAGAGCTTTTCCAACATAATGCGTGTGAAGGAAACAGTCCTAATCCACGTAGGATATACAACTGTATTTATAATGAAATCATCTCCAACCCACTGATGTGGGGATGACGTGGCAAAAAAAAGTTAGACATTCTCGAGGTGAACCTCTAGTTTTAGACATTAACCTAGAGGATGTCTTCATACTTCTACTAATAAAAATCATTGAAAAACAAAAATGGAAATAATTTTAACCAATTGTATATCTACAAATAAGTAAAAGAAGGATATAAAACTTTATGGGTTAGAGATAAAACTTTTTTTCCCACTAATATTTAGGATATTATACCTAGATGATGCCTTGGAAATGATGCCACATATGAAACTTCCACATTCACCAATGGAGAAGCTCTAAGTACAGAAAAAAGAACTACCTTTTGATTATTGGGCACGATCTCATTGATTGCGTTATCTTTTATCTATGATGGTGGATCTCAAAGATTGACCCTCGTATGTATACACAATATTAAATTTATGTACTCTGAACCTGAATAGAGTTTATTAAAATGGAGATGTTTAATTTTTATCGGCTTGTAATTAAAGGAGGTGATATATTCAAATACCGAAAAGTCAAGAGGAAGACCATTACAGGTTTATTGGATACTAGATGTGCTTTGAAGAGAATATTATGTTATGAGGCTTTTTAAGGTTGAGGGAAGAAATACATTTTTTGCTTTTATAGTATTATTGGAAGATCAGCGTTGAACTTGCCAACTGTTTAAACTAATCCTGCAAGACAACGCAATATTAAAAGTATCCAACGAAATTGCTGCTTGAACTCCAGACCTCCATACTTTTAACAGCAGCAACCTATCCACTCTGGGCATAACTATGAAAGATACTAACAATTTTGTTTCTGTTTCCGAGTAGAGAAGTTGCATATATAGGCTCTGAAGATATAGATGAAAGTAGCCTTTCTATGGGCAAACCAAGTTCTTCCATTGTAGCAAAAGCTATTTTGGATGCAAATGTCGTTGTTCGATCTTGTAGCAACGAAAGCTCGTCAAGATATGTTGGACATTTGCAAAGTCACATAAGAAAATTTTATAAAACATGTTCCCAATAACCATTATATATACACGATTCCTCGCAACATTCAGGCATTCAATAATGAAGTAAAGATCTGGTAATAGTCTGATTCCCATTGGCTGATATATCCGAATATCTTGTAACCCATGAAGAGATTCATGATTTTTAGGGAATCCAAGTAATAAAAATGGCTATGTAGTTGAAAATCATCAAAAAGTGAAAGATCAAATCACCAAAGCAAAGATGCGCATAAAAATATTTTTCCACATAACTGGAGACCAAGTTAAAGAAATTAGTATCTCACGGGATTGGTTAGGTGGAAACAGAAATCAAACATTTCCATCATCTAAATCTCAACGTCATGGAATAAATCGACCAACACACCTTACATATCCCAGACGACATAAAAGAAATCATTATCATATATTTTCCACCTAAAGTTATATCAAATGAAATTGGTTATGGAGGACACATACATGTGAGTATCTATAGCTAACTCCAGATTCATATTCACATTTCGAGCAGCCACTGCAAAATAAAACTTCAAGCAAGAACATAAGTGATTAAACCAAGTTAAATTAAATTAAAGAAAAACCAAGTTAAAGGTCCAAAAAGAAATTATTAGAACATATGTAATATGCATTTGTAACTGCAAGGCCACATGGTATAAATATGAAATCCGGGATAAAGCTAACATCTCACTAAGGAACTTCATTGACTACATAATTTATTATGTTCTCAAAAAGATCGACTTTCTATAGGTGCACCAAGCGGTTCTCCAGACTAAAATTTTATGTATTCTTTGTGACCTATGATCCGATCTTGGAGCATATATAATAAAATTTTATGCTAGCGAGTGAGGAAGATTATTTGTTCCTTGTTTCCTCAAGTATTCTACCAGACTGCAATAAAGTGTGATGAAGAATGTTGTTACCCCCTTGCATAAATTACTATAAAAAAATTCATAAAATTTCACACAACATAGGAATTTCAGACTTAATAATCACCTAACGAACATTATACTTAATCCGCAAGGTAAATGGTCCAAATGGAAGAAGGGCATAAACAATGGATTTTCAATAAACCTAGTAATATTCGATCTTATAAGGATGTATAAGGGATATCAATCAACCTACAATATCTCTTTGTTTCCAACCTCTCCACTGTATCAAATGCCTGGAGTTCAGCTGCTTATATAAAAAGAAAAAGAATATGCTCAGAACTCCATTTAGATTCCTGTAACACCAACTGGAAATTGATCAAGCAGATTGGAAAATAACAATAAAGGACCAAATTCATTCGATGTAAATCATTTTTTTAAAGGCGTAAAATCACAAAACTTACAAAGGGAACATGTTATGACTCATCAACCATCCAATATTAAACTTATAGGTAACCTTTCAAGTATCAACTAATAATTCAGGTTAGTTAATTTGAGGGAAATACAAATAATAATTGAGAATAATAGTTTAATTTATGATAGGCTTATTGTTTCTAGCACTTGCAACAATTTTTTAGGCCTCTTGTTCTACACTCAATAACATCTATACAACACCTTGTCTTTAAAGATATCCATTGTAACTTAGTGATGTAATTTTTCATGAACAACATAAGTATATAAATCAGAAGGAATGCAATCTCGTACATAAATACTTCTGAATTAAATTACGCATATTGGGATGAAACCAAGTGAAACTAAAATTAAAATAATATTCACATATGAAATACACGAAATCGATGTTTTGCACGAACACAAATTGGTTGCCGTAATTGCTGCAATCTACATCATCCATGAGATTATATAACTGGAACTTTGCTATTGTGTAAAGAATACAAACACACTTACAGTAAACATAAAGTGGTCGAGAGAATGAGAACTGAAGTTAAAAATATTTCTTTTTGTTGCAGATAATGGGTACCATCATAGCAACTATTAGTTAAGTCAAGACTTTCAAACGTTGTTCAGAATTTATATTGGACAATAACATATGGAATATGCTTCAAAAACAAATAAAATGGAATGATTTACATAACCATGATCCTGGGCCTGGCAGCATAGTTATCCCAGATGTCGATACTAAGAGCCACCCTTCCTCTCAAAGTAGAAAAGTTGTTGATCAGATTCAACTTAATGGTATATTTTTAACATTATGTACTAAACTTCAGTATTATGGTGAAAAACAAGTATATTGTTTAGTAGCTGTTGAATTTGAATGAAATTTCGTCGATCAAAAAAATAAATAATTTGAATGTAAATTTCAAGTGAGAAACACCCATGAACATAGTGATAAAACCAGATGGAATTCAAACTTCAAATTTAG
This sequence comes from Papaver californicum, assembly GCA_023531435.1. NCBI lineage: Eukaryota > Viridiplantae > Streptophyta > Magnoliopsida > Ranunculales > Papaveraceae > Papaver > Papaver californicum. The sequence goes on from JAJJMC010025652.1 coordinate 4,427,316, forward strand.
TACTAATATACATTATCATAACGAGTTGAAAGAAAAGAAAAAGAAATGAAAGAATAAAACAAAGACTTTCTTATTCTATTGTATACAATCTGGTTGTCCCAATCAAACTTGGTTGTGAGAAAATGCTACCATTTTGTATCACTATAAGTTTGTGTAGCATTATGATTTTAATAAAATTACAGATTCTAAGCTCTAACAGTCTTGCTTGCCTGAGAAAATGCTACCATTTTGTATCACTATAAGTTTGTTGCTGAATTGCTGATTTTTATTGTCTCTTTAAGTAAACAACACACACAATTAGTTCTAAATGCACAAATATTTCATTCATGCAAATTATGTTTCTCAACCATCTTTAAATGTGTCAAAGTCTAACATTTCACTGACATTACAAATCTGAGTTTGATCATGATCGTTAGAAATTCTATACATTCTCTAATGAAGTCTGTATTTCCACCAGAAAATCATGTTAAATTTTACAAAAAATAGATGGATAGTCATGCAGATTTTGTATGGATGAAGTATACATTGTTTTGTATTGTTGTATTAGTTACAATCGGCTTCAAATTCTTGAATGATGCTTGGAAAGTGTATAGCCAAGCGATGTCCGGACTTGTTTACCTAACAAACACCAAGAACTATCACCCATGAGTTGGATCATGCTGTGTTGTATCATCTTCGATAGTCGCATCCATTCGAGTCTCGTTACCTCATGTAACTTTGGAGTAACATTTTCCATAGATACAATACCATCTCCAATATGCTTTTAACTCTTGTTTATCTCATCTTCAAACTAAACACTATAACAAACCACAAAAACTCGATGAAAAATGAGTAAAAATGGAAGAAAAAAATCTCATTAAAGGCACACGTTCACAATTCCGTATCAAGAATTCCACTTCCTTTACAATAAATTATGCTAAAGACCAATAACAAATGAACATCAAGGTACACTCAAATCTTAAGTTTTTTAATACAAACCCTGTGAATGCTAGTTTCACATGAAGCACATACTTGTTCACACAAATAAAATCATGATATTGTGTATATATTTTGCTTTAGAAAGACTATTTTATCCTTTGTCATATGCAAGCAAAAGTTCAAAACTATACTTAGTAATTTTCTAATGTTCCATCGAAAGTTGGGATTAACATAACAAAAACTGTACAAACCGAGAGTAGAAAAACTACCGGCATATAGATTCTCCACCTCATAATTACCAAAATGAAGCTAGTTAAAGCATCACTAACTTAAAAGAGAATATAACTATCTAAGTGTCACATTCTAAATCTGACAACATAGTTTCAGGTTGACATAAGTTAAAGAAACTCAGTGAGTGTTCTCTTTTTTCATGTTCAAGTCACTCTTAAATTCCGGTCTTAGAATAAGATGAATCAATAAGATAGCTTAACATGCAAGTATATTATAGTTGGCTCAATAGGGACGTGATGATGCACTCACCTAGGCAAAAAATATTAGGTAAAGCCTTATGTACTTTGGTTTAACCCAGAATGAAGCTTTATCTAGCTAATCAAGACTACTCATTCATGGTGCATAATTCCAGGTCATATATGGTTCACAAAGGGTGATGCTCATTCTTTAACCATAAATACATAAATGAAGTAAGTGTCTTGGTATAATTCGATAATTTCGCCTAAAGAGCCTTGTATAGACTTTTTTTACACTTTAAAGCTTTTGATTTGGGAGAAAGACGGTATACATTATATATCAATATGATGGAGTAAAAAAAAATTGAAACCAAAAGCAAGTAATAAAATGGAACAAACCTTAGAAGAAGATAAGCTTTTGCTAATGCGCGATTTGATGTGTCAGTGGCTCAAAAGGAAAGGAAAGCCAACGATTGCTTTTGTTCTAGAAGAAGCAAGTGAGACATGTCAAAAAAGAAATGATTCAGGTCAAAAAGAGAGTAAATGAATAAGGGAAGAACTACATGTCATAAACCATTTTGAATCGTTGACTAACGATACAAAAAGCATTTAGAACAAAAAATAATCAAGAAAATATATGAAAAAAGATGAGCAAATAAATAACAGCATATGTACCTGGATAAGGTCTGGAACTAAAGATTTTGCCAACAGAAACAGGTTTAGATGCCAAAATTGGGTATTATTATGAATGCTTCTCCAGGTAGAGAAGAATAATGCTCTTTTTCTTCTCACCCGCTAATAACTTGAAGTTACAGAATATGTGTTTCGATTTTGATTTACCGGTGTTTTTTACTTCTTTCTAGGTTTAGAAGGCATCTAACTGTGGAATCATGATAAACAAACTCTTAACCTTAGACCCCATATTTCATATATATGCTTAAGTTTAATCAAGGCTAAGACTTTTTAGACCTATCAGGGACTCTTTATTCCTTAGTTTTGGATAAAGTACCAAATGTATCAAAATTTGATATTCCAACAAACAGAATTCACAAATCTCTAAATTTAAACGAGCAAGAAAAAAACATGAATCAAAAAGTAGTCTAACAACTACGAAGAATAACAAAGGATTAAGCTGATATAACCTATAGGCATTTGACCACCAAATTTAAGAATAATATCCACCTGAAGAGAATTTTGAATTGGCACCCTTTTTAGAACAGTCAGAATAAATCACGGTTGTATGAGCTTCTTCTTACCTGCAAATTAAAGTTCACCAAAAACATCTCATTAGCTACAAACTGAATTTGCGCTATTATAGACTAATGTTTATTTTCTAAAATGACCGAATTTGTAATCCTTGTCGGCGAATTTTCATTTTCGTTATCTTTATTCCTTTTTTTTTACTTACCTATCCCAAGAAGCTCGCAACCCATATCAACTACACTGGGAATTGGGTTTGGACCATTACTAAGTGAAGGCATACAAACAACCACTTCGTCACCTGGATAAAGTTAAGATTACATGTTAAATTATTCTAGAAAATACATAATGCAAAAAGCACAAAGGTATACATTATTCACCAACTACATGGTAACATACTTGAGTGCTAAAGGTGATTGTACATGAAAATACTATTAACTTCAATTCTGCCTGAGAAAAATTTAAAATTGTTGATCATCCATAAGCTTGAAAAGGAAAAAATGAAAAAAATATTCTGACCATGTGAAAAGACCAACTCGAACTCATGTCATTTTTTTCTTGGTATGTTGAGAAAGCTTCACACGAAAACCATCTATAAAAATACAGGATTAGACACCACATTAGATAAAAGAACAAAGTAAAACCCACTTAGAGATGAAAAAGGACTAATTAATGTCAACAAATCACTGATATTTGTAACTTTTTTACGATGTTAAATGCCGAAGTATGAATCCATATTGCTTATTAAGGATGAAAAACATTTATAACATGCTAGAGAGGAAAATCAGGCTATGTTTGGAGTGGGAATATTAATAATAGTATGTCGGCGTTGGAAATTACAGACATTGCACTAATTGAACAATAAGAACATTATACAGAATATGTTCACTAATGATGATGTAGCATCTGTTGGCCTACTAAAATAGTTTCCATTTTACTCCCCAAATCAATATGGAAGTGACACCAAATTTATAATAGTGACTAACTGAATTGCAAGTGCAATTGCAACTGTGATGATATGTCTTAAAATCTGTAGGCCTAATCTAAAATGCTTACTTAGGTATGATTGCTCAAAATAGAAATTTTAGCCTAATATGCCACCATTTGAAAACATGGATGTTGTTGATCACGAATTCAGTATTCTCGAAGTGAGTAATAAGGATATGATTGGTTACATACCTGTGCAATAATTACTCTTAAACCGTTCCTTCAAAAGAATACACATTACTATTTGCCCTAAAATCCCCAAAAATATATAGAAAAGAAGAAGACAGTGGTACGATAGTACCTGGAGTTTTCCATCTTGATGCCTACCACAAATTACCTTTGAACCCTTTCTTGATCATAGAAAATATGAAAACCCTATTACTGAAATAGGGTAGAACAAAATACTTTAACCTTAAATTTTCATTAAGAATATACAAATTTAATAATTGGACAACATGGTCTCCCTAAATCAAAATCAAAATCAACACCACAAACAACAAAAGATATATGTATATACTCACAAAAGGAAATTGATGCTGAAGAAGAAGTTTAATTTCATTAAGTAGGAAACTTAAGGTCATTGGTTTATCCAATCTAAGAAACTCACAAACTTCACCAGCTTTAAGAAGTGCAGTTGTTTGATCTTCATCTCTAATTTCCATACCTTTTTGATGAAGCTCCATGTGAATAAACATTAACCTCTGCAATCAAAAAAGGGAATGGAAATAAATAAATAAACCGAAATAACTGGAAACAAAGTGACAATAAGACCGATTGTAAGCATAAGAGTAGCTAAAGCTGGAAACAAAGTAACTGGAATTGGACTTGAGATTGATTTTACTGATCCTGCCTTCAAATTCAAAATAAAAAATCAGGATCCAAATCAAAACCCTAAAAATTCATACAAATTCATATTTTAATGTAATTATTCACGAGATTTTATAAACTTACCATTTTTAGTGATTGCAGAAAAAACCCTAGAAATCTGTAATTTATCTTCTTCTTCTTCTCTTTGAAAAACCCAAGGAAAGGGTTCCCTGAATATAACAACTAATTCAGAGATGAAATAAAAAAATATGCTTAATGAATAAACAATTACCTTGACATCAGGGTCGAGATGATCTGGACAATGAAATTTCAAAAGAACCAAACTTTTCCTATTGTTTCACCTTAAATCGGTACTTATGAGCTCTCATTATCGACATTAGTTCCAAATTCCAATTGATGGGTACTGTATATGCAACACAATTATCAAAAATAAATTAGACAACAAAATTACAAAACCCTGCCTTGCAAGAAACAAACAAAACAAACAAACAATAAAACCCCAGAAGAAAAAATTCAACGTACAAAACCACGAAGTTCTAATACTTTATATTTATTCGACGTACCCATAAAATTCTATGAAAAAACCCCTTTTACTTTTTATTCGGGAATGCAGTATTGGAAATATCTAAAAATACTAAAACAATACCAAATCCTATTCATGTTAAATAAGCATAATAATTTAATTAGGAGTATATATATATAAGAAAAACGGGATATGTATATATTGATAAATATACGGATGTTAGAGAGAGGTATCTATGTATGGTAGAGCACGAAAGACTAAAATGGGCTAATGAAGAAAGCGAGGTTGTATGAGACAAAAAATAAATCCACTTGGTTTTAGACTTGGTACAACCCAAAAGCACCATTCCCTTTGGTTTGCGCAACCAAAAAGTTATTCTGAGGTCTGCAGGAAGATTAAAAAATACAGGATTGTATCAATTAAAAGAATATTTCCTAAATAGCATGACTTACTTGTTAATTTTTATTTTCATATAGGATAAAATATTTTTTATTCCGTAAAAATAAAAATAAATATAGTTATTTACTTTTTTTATCTATTTATTCCCAGAATTATATATATAAGAAAACGAATATGTTTTATTTAGTTACTCAAATTATGGATTTTTTCTAACTAAATTCTCAAACAAATTCGAGGGTCCAGATTTTAAAAAAAAGTGTAAACATGGTGTAAACCAAATATTAACCAATCAGGACAAAGAGTTTCGTTGACCCACCAACACATAAGAGGGTGGTCGCTACCATTTAATATGAAGTCTAAGTTGAAGCAGATTAAATAAAATTTCAATGGACACGAAATGTAAGGGGGCTAATTTGTTTTCAGCCAAACATAAGCTGGGATTTTATTAACCGTCCAATGGAAAAAGAAATTAGTGCAATTTTCAACGTGGAGTGAGAGATGAATTGGAATATTTAGGATGTTAATAACCAGTAAACAAGTGGTAAGGGGTTTGATTCCCTCTGTCTACACTTTTGGGGGAATGAGATAGTGGGTTTAAAAGTCAATGGGTATATGGGCCGTGTAGTTAGGTAGATGAATGGGCAAGGGTACAAACTAAACCATGGAGAATTTTATTCGTGAATTAAATGGTACATTTATATAATCAATGGTACATTCATGTAATACGCGAATACCAACCAGGAGTGTAAAAGTGATCTGAAGCTTTTATCATTTTTATGGATCTTGGTAGTCGTCTGGCATAACAAACGACATCACTGTTGTGAGGTGATATTTCGATGACAAACCTGTCACATTAGTATGCTGAGATTCTTAAAGAATATTTCTCATTTATAAACGATAATACGGAATTTGTGAAGATCTAGTAAGGTAGTCAATGAGAATTTTATAAACATTTATAAAAAATTTATTTGAGCGATTTTTTAGAGATTTTTTGGAAATCTAGAGAGTCTAAAGATTTTGTGAGAGTATTGTAGAGAGTCTTTGTGACTTATAGATACAAATTTAGTTGTTTTTTAGGGAGTTTTTGTGATTTGTAGAGAAAAAAAAATATAAAATATCTAACAAAAAATTCAAAATATCCACCAATTTTTTTATTATGCAAAGTATAATGTTAACAAAAGTACTATGAATAAATCGTAAAATAGTGTCGATTGTCAAAAACTTTTAGTATATATATCACACCATCTGTATTTTCTTCTCTTATTTTCTTTGTTTTTTTCTATTAATATTTTTTTCTCTTGGCCATGATAGAGTACTATGACGCAACACAAATCACAAATGAAAGATAATGAGTGTATAGTGAATGTAAAATAGATAAAGTCAGGATGCTCCATTGTAAAATAAATAAAAAGAAGATTTGTATGTGAATTTGATGCTTATGGGAAAATAACCCAAATTTCAAAGTCTCCAAAAATCTCACCTATTTGTGAGAGATTTTTATCATGCCTATTTTCTTACAAAAATCCTCCAAAGTCTCGAAATCTACAAATCCATGACTTATAAATATAAATCCAATAACAAGGGTGTTCGAGTGACTCTTAAGAAATCTCAATCCAATAACATGGACTTTTAGAGGGTTGAAAAGATTTAAAAAAAAACCTTTATCCACTAATAAGGAAAATTATGAGACACTCTTAGAATCCCTATTGACTAACAATATATTTGTGATTTCCCTATTCGCATTTGGTTGGAGTCGAAGAGGAATCCCAATTCACACTTTTGAAGACACTTTGCCATTTCATGAACACTATTGTGTATCTTATGGTGGATGAAACATTGATAGATCCCAATTCACAATTTTGAATTCAGTGGAACCTCTATATTGATACTCTATATATTAATCACTTCTATATATTAATAAAAAAATTATAATTCTAACTTGGACCAGTTCTAATTAGTAATTACCTTTACATTTTAATATTAATGTTTTTTTTCCCAGTCTCTCTTTAAGAAATTAACTTCCATATAGTTATCGATATTATATTGGAGAAATATAGACTTTGTTACATTAAAATTTATGATAAAATAAAATACTTATTTATAGATCTGAGAAAAATATGTAATTTTTTGGGTCGTTACCGTATCATTGAATCCCTAAATTGATGAATATCTTCTACTACACCCGGTATTATGTATAGTGGTAGAAAACATTAAAGAATCCTTAGTAGCATGGTTGATTGAGTCCCAATTTGTCTCTAGTATTTGAAAATCGTTTCGAATCGTTTGAGTGAATCGAATCTACACTGAATCGCATTTGGACTTTTTGAATCAGACTTTTCCTCTAATTTTTTCACTTTTTAAAGGCTTTCTCATAAATATACTTAAAAATATACCACTCGAGCTAATTATTGAGGTATAATGAATTTTCAATCTATATATAAAAATCAACCATGAATCTTTAATTCACGATTCTACATACGATTCAATTCTCAAAATTGAAAAAAGAGTCCCTCTGCGATTCACGATTTTACAACCTTGCTTAATAGCTTTATGAGTTCCTAGATACCTACATACATACATGTACTTGGTTATTAGAACTATAAAAATGTATGTACATCATCTAATACAACTATAAATACATCGAACATATAGTAAATTTAAAATTTCACATCTTATATGTGTACCTCTCTATATTAATAACCTTCGTATACTAATAATTTTATGAACTCCCAAAAGTATTATTATAGGGAGGTTCTATTGTATAATCGCATTACAATATATAATTTCCGAGGGGATGTTAGTAGATGTCTACTGGTTATAAGTTCTCTTGGTTTCTGATTGGAGATTCAGATAACCCAATTTAATGTTTGGATATCAGATTGACCATATACCTGTTGGCCCGACACAAGTAAGAGTGTAACAGAGATCATCATCCAATTACCAATAAGAATTACACAACTGAGATTCCTGACTCAGAATTATGTGTTATTGGATTTTAATATATGCCTAGTTGTCTTGTCACACACCCAATTCGTGGATTCCATTTTCCTTGGGCCATGACAGGCAATACCGTGGTTCTAGGAATCAACTTCACCCATAAGTACTCAGCCTTACACACTTGCATCAACGTGTGCGCATGACTCTTTAGGCACTTAGCAACAAAAGTCTCTATTTCTTTTCTCTATCTCTCTTAATGCATCCCATACTGCACTAGAGGTTTACCATGCATCAAAATCACAAAAATCAGAAACACAATCAACACAAAGGTATAATGCAACATTCACTTTTATTGCATCAAAGGAAGATTAAAAAATTCGTCCATCGCATAGACTACACAGGTGAATAACTCTCTTAGTGATGCTTAACTTTCTCTAACTTTCAGTGGTTCTCCTACAATCGGACAACACTGAACTTATTGATCCCTAGCCTATTTATAATGCTAGATCATGCCAAAACTCGTGATCAATTGATTGTACAACCTATGGGCATCCATATGTCCATAGGAAGTTTCCTTCACCATCAATGTGTTTTTCAAATGCTAGCCTTTTGTGTTGTACGCCATTTGATGCTACACTTGTACTCGGTAGAATTAACATCATTCTCCGAACAAACTGCTGATATATTACACAATTGCACTAACGAACATCTTTAGGTTTCACTTGATTCTCTCTGCAAAATAGATAAAACCAAACCTTATTTCATATAATCTAACTATATATCAACAACAACATTGGTTTCGCCAAAAAATATTTAGCAAAATGAAACAAAATCAAATGAAACCAAAACTGGTTACAACACAAAACTATAGTATCACCAACAACATTTGTTTTCGTCGATAAATACTCAACAAAAAAAAAACATATTGTGTTGAAACAAAAACGGGTTCAACATAAAACTTTAGTGTCACCAACAATATTTGGTTTCATCGACATACACTTAGCGAAATGAAACAAAACCATATGTAATCAAAACTAGTTTCAACAAAAAATTATCGTATCACCAACAACATTGGTTTAGTCGACAAAATAAAAAAAAATCATATGCAACCAAAAAAAAAGTGAAAACTAGTATATGCCAAATATATGTTCTCATACACTTACCAAAATTGTTAGCATTCAAAATCTTAACCTGGACGAGATGAGATCCATTTGATGAAACCCTAAAACCTTGGTATGAGAAACATCATAAGAAAGATTAAAAACCTGAAGAAGAAGAGGGAGATTAAAGGTCGCAGACGTCATTTTTGAAAAATAAATATCTAGATGTTGGTTTAGTGGAAGAGAGTCTTCTTCTTTGAGCAATAAAAAAATAAATCGAAAAATATCTAAAATCAAACAATTATAGTAAAAAATGAAACAAAAAAATTAAAACAATCATAAATTTGTAACATCACAAAAACCGAATGTGAAAGATTAACTAATAAATCAAAACGATGAAAAATTACCAGAAAAACAAACTTAATTTGAGTATTAAGAATTAATAATATGAATTGGCACCCAAAATGCTTTTGACTGATCATCTGAATTTGAAAATTGATACTCTTATGTTGATGAGAAGAAGGAGACGGAGGTTGCGTTGGTAGAGGATTAAGACATTGTAGGGGGATTGGTGGTGGCGTGGGAGTAGTAGGAGGAGGTGTTTCTAATGGTGGTAGGGCAGGATGATGAGGCAAAAAGGCGGAGGTGGTGTTGATGGAGGATCAGGACATAGTGCCGCCATGGATGAATAAGAGCTTCTTTAGAAATTAGAATAAGAAGAAAGACTGAATAAAGAAGGTTATGTTTGGGAATAAGAAGAGAGTGAATAATGTAGAAGAAGAATAGAAGTAGAGCAAGCTGGGTAATTCTAAAATATGAAATGGATATAATTTACATGTTTCTAAAAGATGACTTCTTTTAAATATAGTCCATGCATTTATTATCTATAGTCCAGATAAAATAAGTGATTAAACAAACAAAACAAATCTTTATAATTATTCTACATAGCCCATAAATAATTCTTCTATAACCAAATAGTTACATAAACTATCAAATTGATTGTTCAGGTTTATGAGCACAAGTAAATTCATGAGATATACCATGAGAGGAAAGAAATTGTATGAGCTCGTGATTCAAAAATTCACCCCCATCATCAGTTCTAATGCACTTAATAGAACTAGATATAAGATTTTGAACATAATTCTTGAAATAAAGAAAGTTGTTTTAAAGTGAGATTTAGCTTGAACTGGAAACATAGATTTGGGGTTTTTGTATCACTTTGGAGAATATAATATTTTTATGCCAAGTCCTATGCACATAGTCAAATGGGTTAGTTTGCCTAGCCAGGTGGTTGGGCAAACTAGTCGCGCCACTATGGGAGATGAAGTGAACAACAAAAAATTTGTCGCTCGACAGAGACTATATCGCCAATTTCTAACTCTTCGTCGCTTATAAATTCATAAGTTTCAAACTAAATTTTACACCAAAATTTTTCACTAATTTTCTACTTTTTACTCTTAATTTTCTACTCATTATTTATTAAAAAAATTCAAATGACAAAAATTGCAACCCAACTTGATCTTTCTGGAGTCATAGTTGCTATTAGTAAGATGTGTGATGGTTATAAAAAAGTAGAGAATGGTAAATAGAAAAGAGGTCTTCAAGTTTTGGATGTTAACCAAGTCAAATCTGCAGCTAAAAGAAAAACATGAGTTCAAGACAAGAAAAATTAAGGCAAAGAACATTTGAAAGTTAACCGTAGTACTGCTCATAAAAACCATGGAAAATCTTCTCAAGAGCGCATCGATTGGAAGTTACATCAAATGATCAAGATAAACAAGAGGCCAAAGATTGTCCGATATTTTTATTGAAGTGTTTATTTAAGTTTTTATTGCCTATTTTATATCTTGTAAAAGAGCGTAGTATAGTAAATTAATGTAATGAAAATTAGTTTCTTAATATAGTTTTAGTTAATTCATATAGATTATTAAGCTTGTTTTATCCTTTTTGAAATCAAATTACATTTAATTAAAATTAAAAATTACATATGAAGATGTTATTTTTAAAATCAAATTACATTTAATTAAAACTAAGAATTGCATTAGAAGAGATTATTATTAAAATCAAAAATAATCGTTGGATTAAACCTAGATGAAAGACTACAATCGAAGTTATAAATTATATAGGAACCCTAAAATTAAAAGAAAATCGACGGCTGAGATAAGATCTCAGCAACAAAATCTTTGTCGCATGATAAAGACCATGTCGTCTCTGTCGTGATGTATAAACTGGCAAATATGCCAATTTATCAAGCCAATTTGTCCATTTGGCATATCCACGGTAAATTAAAATGTGCAAATTTAGCCATCTGATAAGCATATATGACTGGCCTTATGGGACCTAACTTATGGTTGGTGTTTTCATATAAAAAATATGGCACCTCAATGTTTTTTTTTTTTATAGACAAATGAAAAATATAAGAGGGGCGAATTTTAGACACTAAAAATGTACATGAAAAGCGAATTAAGCCTAAGCATTTTTGTCTCAAGGAACAAGAACCGGTCCAGAAACCTTAATTGAAGAATGGCAACCTAAACGCAACTAAGACAGCAGGCAAGGCCAGGTAATATTTTAGGAAGGCCAGAACTAATTTTAGATTTTAAGACGCACCAACAATCCCCACGTCCGGTAACTAAATATATAACTTGCACCTTCTAGTGCACCTATTGGCGAATGTTCATATGACTAGCAAGTCTAGCATACGTATGTATTTGGTATATGGGTAGTGGACTGTTTTTCTATCAGTGAGAAAAGCATTTATTCGTTGGATTTCTTTCTATGTCTGGTCACAGCAAAGCAAATCCTTGACTATCGAGTTTTAAATTTCAGTATTTATTTTCTTGTTTTTCTTTTTGCCATTTTTAGTAAATGACATTTACTACTCCACGGCCAAACTCTTAATGACAGTTTCTGATGATTTTACTTTTTCCGTTTCATAAACTTACACTCTTATTAGTCTTACTTAAGTCAATAGAAACCCTATTGAGTGATTAGAACAACCCACATTGGTAATTTCGACATTCATAAGTATCCCTGTTGGTCTCAGTATTCTCTATAAATAGTTCAATACTACTGTATGTCTCTACACCTTATCTGGAAGAGACAAAAAGTAGAGAGTTTAGAATATCAAAAAACAGGTAACATATGTTAGTATAGCTATAGCTATGGCTCCATTTTATTTGATTAGTGCTTTCAACTCAATAGTATCATCCATATATTCTTCTGTTTTAGCTGTTATTTTTCTTCTGTTCCATCTGCTATTTGTCGAGTTTGTTTTCTATAGGCCTAGTTCAGTTTCTAGTTTGGATGCTCTATATGTCTGAGCTGCAGATTATGTTTTTGCTCCGTGGTACATAACCTAGCTATGTTTTATGTATACCATAGAGTATAGATTGCGAAATCGTCTAACGGTAAAACCGTTGAGCGCCGCCTTTTTTCTCCGAAGATCTTCGAGTATCTCATACTTTAATTTGCATTTATAAGCTCTTTCAATCCTTTGTATACCCTTATTTGAAATCGTCGAGCACTATCTTTTTTCTCCGAAAAGTACTCGGATATTAATTCGATTTTGTGAGCATTACTGAACCTTTTTGTATTGCATCATTGAGACAGCTAGTTACCCTTTTTTATTAGTCTGTTATTTCCATAAGTCATTTTTTACTTTTAGCTGTAGATGCTCGGTATTACTAGCGAAATGACATGCATAGATAGAGTAGAGAGTGTAGAGTTCATTGGAGATCTGACACCAATGGCAGAAATATGATGTTTACATATTATTATTGCCCTCAGTTTTATTTATCTGGGCATCAGTATTTAAATCAAACTTTTAAATGGTATTTTAATTGTAGATTACCCCTTGCAAGTGGTAATTAGCCTCCCTGTATGTTCTGGTTTTTCTTCTGCATTTGATTGTAGATGTTCCATTTTAGGACATTTAAATTGATTACGATCCGACATACAATATACAGACCTATCATCACCTACCACGCAAGTAGTGTATATATATGTACTAACATTTAATTTTGTCCGATATTTTCTATTTTGATGAATAAATACTACCTTTTCGAGTGTTCGTCATTCTCACTCGAATGCATCAAAATGCAGATCCACCCATGGCGAGTCGTAACGGAGAACAGCCTTCTTTCTCTGTGTTTTCTCAAAACTTGATACCATTGAGATTTTTCTTGCAAAGCAACGATGGTCACGTCATCGAGATCGAGGAACAAATTGGTATGCAGTTTGATGCCATTAAGCGGTTAGTACAAGGAGGCCAAATCACATTAACTTATGACTGTCGACGGGTCGTAGCTCTCAATTCAAGTAGATTCATTCTCGACATAGTCATAGGCTATACTAGAAAGTATGCCCAGTTAGTGGATAGGATCGAAAAGATCAACTGTGGCTATATCACCCTTATAAGGGCAAGGAATGAACGCGATTTAGAGTTCATAAAATGGCTGACTGATAAAAAAAGCTTTGGTCTTGAGAAGCCCCAGACAGTACAAATGCTTGGGGAAATCGCAGCGGCAGCAGGCGATTTAGGAATGCAGCGTTTACTGGATGTGATTTGTGGAGCTCTATCTATGCTGATACAAGACTACACTGAGGAAGAGATCTATGCTCTGTTGGGTGTCAGAATTAAGAAATTTGGTCCCAAGATTGAAGCTGATAGCATTGCTGCACATATTGGCCATGCTCGTGATCTCCAACGCTGGAGGTAAATATTTTTATTAGAAATTCTCATGGCTTGTCTTGTGTTGAACAAATTTAACTTCATCAGTAAACAACTCATTATCTATGTGTGTTTGTATGTATACACAGTTACGGTAGCCATCCAAATTACATGATGGGAGCTGCATATCCTTCAACTCCTTTAGGGCCTCAGATGCAAAGCCAACCAAATTACATGGGGCCGGGAGTTGCGCATCGTTCATCTTATTCAGTACCTCAGGCGGGAGCAAATGTTATGCAAAGCCCTGAAGGCACATTTTACTGGGTGGGTGATCAGGCAGTTAACATGGAGGGAACGAATCTTCAACGAAGGATTCCAGAGAATGACACCAAGAACGTCAATGTCAGTAAAACACCCGGACAAGTTCCGAAAATCAACCAACTTTCGTTGACATTCGGTCAGCTCAATCTTGGGCGTGATGGTGATCCATTATTCACTGACATGGAGATGCTTAGAATGATCAGTTAATCTTAGGATTTGTCTGAATTTTTTTGGCTTTTGTCGTCAGAATTTGCCAAAAATAAATTTCAGTAATATCTATCCATGCTGTGTCTGTTCACCAGCTCTCTCATTCTTCAACTTCTGTTTTTGATTAAAAGAAACAACTTTCTATTTCCTTTCTGAAAGCGAGTTGATATTTTGTGAATGCGATTTTGGTATGAACACTTAAAACCTATCCTTTACTTATCCGAAATATATGGATCTTAGATGCATGTATGTGGAGGCAAAATAAGTAATCTCAAAGTGTACTCAAATATAATGATTTGGATCCAGCTTTACTCATTAGAATGCGTGGGTCGCATTGATTGCCATTTAGTTAAAGATTTCATACTGTATATGGTAAACAAAGGTAATATCGATACAAACTAGACGTGACACAGACTATTGCGCATTTACACGATTTTGACAAACATCCAGAGGGGAACTAGAGCCTGGCTTACCCAGGCTCAAACCCCCCTCAAAAGCCCCCAAAAACAGGTTTTTGCAAGCCTATTTTATATTTTATCAAATTTCAATCATAATTTTTAGGTTTAAGCCTCTGTAGAAATTCAGTCAAGCACATCCCTTGGTGAACTCCTAGTTCCGCCACTATAAACATTGTAGGAGTTTAGGGGAAAATATACGTATGATACAAATACGATCACTTCGGCAAAGATGCTATTGTGGATCCAACTTCTTAATTTTTTTATGGGGTATTAGTTACTTTGAAGTGGCATAAAACGAACCCAACAGACACCTATCACTCTAAACCTTCAAAATATAAGTGCATTTAATGTTATCTTTGCGGCTCATTAGAGTACTGTGATAGGAGCCAGGAGGGAAATAATGCATTTCTAGGATGAGTTTTTTTTTTCTAAAGCATTTTGAGGATGATTGAGAGGAGACAATTGGAATTTCAAGGGAGAAATTTACTCTTTTAAAAAAGAGTGTTCTAAATGTCTACCCTGACGTCTAATTAGCTAACTTAAAGATTAACCAAACTTTTTAGGCTTCATATAAACCCTAATTTCTTACCTTCATCCTAAAATATCATACTAAGACACGGTTATAATAATCATGCATTATGTAATCTTTATAGATAAATACAATTTTCACACACATTTTATGAATTGATATAAGGTTCAACGGAGAGTAATATGCATAAGCATCAAAGATAGGTATGTCAATCTATTATTCCTTTGGTTTTTCAGTTTTCCAACTCTACATCAAATTGTTTTTATCGCGTTTCGAATACCGTATTTTTTTTGTAGTTAATTATTTTAACAACGACTAAATACAATCGACAATTAATTTAAAAATAATCTTATTTTAAAGTCTAAATATTGTAAACGCGATTGTTTTGGGTAACCAACATCACCTTTATTATCTTCTCTCAGACTTAGTTTTTATTTTTATTTTTAATTTTTTTTCTTTAATATCAGAATCTAGAATATTTAACTTATTAAAAGACTCAAATCACAAAAGGAATCATAATTTAATTGCTTTTAGTCTTAATTTAGCCACACTAATTTAGACAGTTTAGTAACTGCAATTTAAGGCTTATTTTTCACCAATTTCAAACATGATATGCAACTGAAACGTCTTACACGAAGATATAGGAAGATGATGATGGTGGGTTTTGGCCATCCACATGCATCAACTAAGTTTAACGATATTTAGACGTTGAAAATAAGTTTGTATTTTAATTTAAAGTGTAGGATGTATTTAGGTAACGTCATTATTTACACGTCGATACTTGTACTGTTGATTCAATTGTGTAGACCAGTACGATTAATATATAATCATTGCATATGATTCGGTGTCAATTTTGCATATGTAATCATTACACGACTTTAATTTGGCAAGTTCAGTTTCGTATCTTCAGAGCCGTTTTATACAAAATATTTACACGTGTATAGAACTTTTTAAAATAATCGTTTATCTGTACTTTTTCATATTATTATAATTTTTTGTTTTAGTGAAAAAATATTTTTGTTTGCAAAGTATATTACCTAATTTTAGGCTCCAATGATTTTATCTTTATCTGCAGATTTTTTTTGTTATATATCTTTTCGTTTAGAAAAATAATCAGTATTAGTTGCTATATATATATACATAATTATTATTTTTAAAAAAATACACACCAATGCAAAAAGAAAAGTTATTTGAAAAAATAAATGCAATAGCAAAAATTAATATTAAAAAAAGGATATTAAGTTTTTATAATATAATAAAAACAAATCAATATTTACATTACCAAACACATAATTTCAATCAAACTGACTATCTATGATAATTGTAGGTTCCACTAGAATTTAGGGTCTTATTTTTATTTTTCTCGATCTTTGCTAAACAGGGACGAAGAGAACATTAAATAAAACATCGCTATTATAAGTGATCTATGTTTTTATCAATTACATTTTTTTTGTTTTTTTTTTTATTTACATTCTTAGTGGCTTCTACATGCTTCTTAGAATAAATTTCATAGCCTTTAAGGTGTTTCATTCGATTGTTACAATCGTCTCAAACAAATCAACAAAGACGATTTACCACGACATGACGTGATTTTATGTTTCTACGAAGATCAATGGCTACTGAAAATGATAGTGACAATGATGTAGTATGTATGTTATTCTCCATTGGGACAATTTTATTTTAGTGAAGAAGACAATGAAGAAGATAAATTCTTTTAATCAGAATGACAAATTTTTTATTGAAGGGTCACCCTTCAAACATCATCAAATTCCTCTTTGAAATTCATGTGATTGTAGTATTTTATCATGTTTCTTAGATTTAGTATATTTGAACATGATGCGCGAAATCTTATCATATCAGTGAAACTTAGAGGTTTGCTTCTTTCTTCAAAGACAAAGAAAAGATTGCACATATCATGTTCAGATATATCAAAGGTAAAAAACATGATAAAATACAAATGCCATATATCCCAATCACAAATAAATTGTATTAGACCAAACGTATTAAAAACATGAATTTCAAAGAGTAATCTGTTGATATTTTAAGGATTACCTATGAATAATATTTTATAATTTTGATTTGAAGAATTTTCCTTCATCACTGTCTTCTTCACTAAAATTAAATTGTCTGAAACAGAAGTAACATGTATAAAACATCACTATCGGGATCATTTACGGTAACCATTGATCTTCATGGAAACATATAATTACGTCATGTTGGGTGAATCACCCTTGTTAAATGTTCGAGATGATTCTATCAATCAAATGAAACACCTTTAAGGATATAAGAAACAACATTGCAAAATCTAAGAAGAATGCAAAACACATTAATTAGAGAAGAATGGTTATCGGGCGTTGATGGTGGGTTATTACCGCAGCGAAAATTGTGAATTTTCCTACGGTCCCATATAATAAATATATAATCTATTCCTGAGGTATTAACTTCGCAGAGATTGAGGCCTATGGACTCTATCAATGGTGATAGGAACATCTATACTGAACCCTAAAGCATGTACATAACTAGAGCCTCACCAACTGAACTCTCAATATTATATATGCTGTACAGATCAATATATATATCTATATTATGTACTGTATGACTCGATACTTACTTCTATATTGAATCTCCGTTGATTGGACAACTTCTAGATGGATTGTCCACTAGTATATAACAACCTTGTCCTAAGAATGCCATTGGTGCTATTTGTAACTGATAAGTGCTTAATTTACATGATTTTAGTGTCAAATCCATACTAATATTCGCTATAATTTTTGCATATTTCTTGTTATTATTATTATTATTATTATTTTGTATTATTTGCTTATATTAGGTGAATCATCCTAATAAGAGTGAGAGTGGTTACAAACGAGCTAAAAAGTGAAGTACTACAAATATTCAAGTGTCCCAAGGCCAAACAAAAAGAAAGGAGTTCATTGCAACATGAAATGAACAAGGAAATTGAGTTCTACAAGTGAAGAAGGGCCAAAGACCAAGTTCAACTCATATATCCAGATTTTCTTATCATCATATTGAAGAAAATTAAAATACAAAGCCAACGCAAAACGAATGAGGTCATTCTGAGTTCGTATGAGGAAGTTATGAGCAAAACGGCCGAAAGAAAAGAACGAAACACTCAGCAAAATAATCGGGAGATAACATGGAAATTTAACTACCGATTATAGGCAGTTTCAGACACAGAAAAACTTTTCTTTGGAGCTCCAAAAATCGGTAGATATGAGAGGAATCGAGTCTACCGATTATGACAAGTTTTTGAAACAGGAAAAGTCATATTTTAAGCTCTAACAATCGGTAGATAAGGAGGGTATCGTGACTACCGATTATGTACGATTTTGGCATCAGAAAACTCTTGTTTTTGGACACCAACAATCTTTAGAAAGAGGAGGATTGATACTACCGATTATATCACGACAAGAGTCACTTCTAAAACACGTTTTTAACTTCTAAATCAAGCTATCATGGTACCGTTAAGACTCTAACACTTAGATATGATAAAGACTATATAAGAAGACTTCCATAACACTAAAAAGAACCTTTTATACACAACTTTATAAGTCTAGGAGATCAACAACACAAGGAGCAAAAGCTAGGTTTTGGAGCGGTTTCACCATCGTAACAAATTCTTTACTCTTATGTAAAACATGGATGTTTCTATATCCATGAATGACTAAAAACCTAATTGATTGAGGATAAAGTTCTAAACATGATTTGATTTAATATATATGATGGTTTTTATAGTTCTTCATATGATTATCGTTTGTTTATATATACATAATGTTCATGATTGATTGATAGATTGTTTAGGTGGCCCACTAAATTGATTTGTTAATTTAATCTATTGCTAGTATTGAGTTGTGAGATAAGTAATAACGTACACAAGTAGAAAACACGAGACCTTGCAAAGGGATTATGTGAAGCAATTGTGTGTATGAACAACACTAGTAAGTGGACTTTAATCTAAGAGTCTAACTGCTAGAATTAACTTATAAGTTCACAATATATAAAGCATTCGACCAAATTACACCCTGAGTGATCTACTACTAGGTGGTTATGAAGAATAGAATCTGGTAGGCGAGAACTTCCGTATCCAGTGATATAAGGAATTTGGGGGATAACACTGATCCAGCTGTTATTATACGGTTGGTGATAATCTGCGATTAACAATGAGTAGATGAATATATTAATTCAATGATTGTTTAGTAACGAAGAAGGATTCCTCGATCACACCTCTCTCCATTGCTTACAACTTACTTTTAATTTCTTTCTTATTTACTTTGCTAAAAACCCTAAAACATACCCCCATTGTGACATTTGACAACTTAAACACCTCCCTCCTTAACTTCCATTATTGTAATACCCCTCATTTTTTTTATGATCTAATTTATTTTGTTTCGTTTTTCTCATGGGCTTCATTGGTTACTTAGTGGGATCGTATGTCACATTATACTTAATTGAAATGATATATTGTTGTTACATTGACAACAATTGAAATGATATATTGTTGTTACATATTCGACTAAGACGATCAACTCCCCATTACTAACCAGTGTTTGTATACGGGTTGGCTCGGGAGTTTTAAATTGCAAAAATATATTTTTAGAACTCAATTTTTTTTCGAACTGATCTAATGTTATTCTTTGTTGGCTTGTTATTATACTACGTTTTAATTTTAAGTCATGTTGTTACGAATGGTAACAGCTGCTATATATATTAATAATTTCTATCATCGATTTAATCTATCGGGGTTATTGGCATAAAAAACCTACTTTCAGTTGGGGTACGACCCAATTTATTTTATTTTTTAAGAAACTGTGACCGTGTGCAGCCAAACCCATAAAGTATATTTTTGTTTCATAGAATTGGTTTGTATGTATTTTTTTAAGGTGGTTAGTTGTAAAGTCTATTTATTTTCTTTAAGATCATACCTTGGATTTCCCTTCACAAATTTTTAGTATTTTTAGGACCAATCTACGTGTCGAGAATTATTTTTATTTTAAAGATTTTTATTAAACTTACAACTTTTTCATTAATTTTATTAAATAAAGTCATTTATATTTGGATTATTGTGAATATGCTCGTACAATAGCCCGATTTTCGTTTATTGGCTTGACGATTTGAGTGTGTAAAGTGGTCCATGGGTATGCCACGCTTTGGATTTTAGGGCCGCCAACCTAGAATTCCTAGTGGAGCGTTACAATTATATTATTCTTTAATTAAGTGGAAATAAGATCACTAATTTGATTGCACCTGCGACACGCATCAAATTTTGGCGCCGCTGCCGTAGAGCAGTCGGTTTTAGTTGTTATTTATTTTCTTTTATTTCGTTTTTTAGTTTTTTTTTTTAGATTTTAACTTTGTTTTCTATATTTATTTTGGTTTCAGGTACTTAATCTCTGGCACCTAATCGTTGGGACTACCGAAGGTGCGGAATTCAAACTCGAAGGGGGACAATACTACAAGAACCTCAATTTTTACTACAAGATTTACCTTTAGAAGAGATGGGTGGTCCTCAACCTCCAAAGAAGAAGTTACGAGAGTTAACCTCTCCATGTTTAGATTCGCAACCACTGTGTATTAACATAGATGTACCAGTGGAGCTGAAGTCGAATCTGATTCATCATCTACCTAAGTTCAAGGGACACGCAGGTGAGAATCCAAATCATCACCTTCAGCAATTTCAGAACACAATGACGAGTCTTAGGCATGGAACCGGAGACACTGAAACAACTACGCTACAAGCCTTTCCATTCTCATTGACAGACTTAGCAGAAGAATGGTTGTATTACCTTCCTTCAGGGAGTGTTACAACATGGACTGGGATGAAAAATCTATTTCTAGAGAAGTACTTTCCTGCTTCCAAGGCGGCATTTGTTAGTAAAGAGATTAGCAGCATTCTGCAGATTACTGGGGAGTCTCCTTATAAATATTGGGAAAGGTACAAGAGATTGCTGACAACCTATCCACACCACAACATATCCTGAACTCTCATCATTCAATACTTTATAAAGGATTACTTCCGGAACAGAGGAATTTGATTGATGCAGCCGCGGGTGGTCCACTTACTTAAAAGACGATCTTGCAGGCAACTAGTTTGATTAAGAGTATGGCATCGAATTTTTAGTAATTTTACACAAGAAACGATTTAAGTACCAGAAGAGTCAACGAGGTGGGAGATCTCTCACATATAGAGCAACAGATAGATAGTGTAGAAAAGATGGTGCAACGTATAACTTCTGCAGTTGTCTCTTCATACGAAGAGGAGGCTGAGGTAAATGCTATTTTCCCTAATCAGAGGCCAAGGTATGATACCTAATCGAACACTTATAATCCTGGTTGGAGAGATCATCCAAATTTTAGTTATGCAAACAAGCAAGTCGTATCTCCTATGCCATCTTATGGGAGACATAATGCTTTTCAGAAACCGCAACAAGCTAAGGAGTAAGGATCATCCATTGATGAAAATATCAACGCTATGATGCAAAGAATAAAAGGTGTCACTTCTGAAATTACAAACTTCAAGGAAACAATGTTGCAAAACCACCAGAAATATGAAACGGTCATCAAGGATTTTCGAATTCAGATAGGACAACTATCTACAGAATTGAATCATATGAAATCACAAACTTCAGGGAAACTTCCATCACAACCTTTCGTGAACCCAAGAGAGCATGTTAATGCGGTAACTTTAAGAAGTGAAAGGCAAGTAGAAGATTCAAATCAGCGAGAAGAGGTTGGTGGCGACATCGAAAAGGAAGTAGAGGCGGAAACCGTGCCAAAGGAAAATCCAACATCAACCGTCCAACCTAAGGACACGGTTCTCACTTTTACCATACCACCTCCTTTCCCTAGTCGTTTTGCCAAGTCAAAGAAGCAAGCTCAAGACAAGAAGATCATGGATATTTTTCAGAAAGATCCAAATCAATATTCCATTTATTGAGTCCATTAAAACGGTACCTAGATACACCAAGGTTCTAAAGGATTTATGTACAAGGAAAGATAGGTTGATTGCCAATGAGATTATTCAGGTGAGAGAAAGTGCTCCAGCTATGTTACTGAAGAAGATGCCTAGAAAGTTTAAAGATCCCGGTGGTTTCATAATGCCCATTACTATTGATACCAATAGGTTTGAACGTGTTTTGCTTGATTTGGGAGCTTCCATAAGTGTCATGTCTGCTGATATTTATGATTATTTGAATCTTGTACCTTTAAAAGAGACTGGGATTACCATTCAATTAGCAAACAAATCCAATATATATTATACGGGACTAGTGAAGGACATGTTAGTTCAAGAGAATGAGTTAATCTTTCCGATTGATTTCTATACTGTGGATATACAGAATGGAGAAAATAGTTCATCAACTTCGTTACTTCTTGGGAGACTGTGAATGAAAACTGCAAAGATGAAGATTGATGTTGATAGTGGTACACTTACTATGGAATTTGATAAGGAGATTATTCACTTCAAAATATTTGAAGCCATGCATTATCCTAGTGATGTTCACTCCGTTCTCTCTGTCAATGTTATTGGCTCGCTAGCACGGTAAATATTTGATTTAAACAGTGAAGATGAACTTGGATTTGTGCTTCAAAATGATATTGAATTTGACGTTCACGGGCAACCAAATTTGGACATCAACTTATCCAAATATCAGTGGAGATGTGTGGTACCTTGACAACATTACAAGAAGCTAAACGGTTAATATCACTTATATTTTTTTACCCGTAACTAACGAGGTTCTTTTACCTTATATTGTGCAGGCACCTAAAATATAATTGAAGTATCTTCCCGATCACTTAAAGTACGCTTACTTGGGTGATAAAGAAGAGCTGCTGGTGATCATTGCAAAGGACCTCACTGCCCTACAAAAAGAATGTCTGCTTAGGGTTATGAAAGAACACAAAACGCCATTGGTTGGACGATTGATGACATCAAAGGAAATAGTTCATCTATGTGCATGCATAGAATCTTAATGGAAGACGATGCCAAGCCAATACGTGATGCTCAATGTAGGCTTAACCCCCCAATGATGGAGGTCATGGAGAAAGAGATCCTCAAATTACTAAGTGTGGGAGTTATTTACCCAATTTCTGACAGCAAATGGGTTAGTCCGGTACAGGTGGTACCAAAGAAGTCTGGTGTTACCGTTGTCAGAATTCAAGATGATGAACTTGTTCCTACACGATTTCAGACATGATGGAGAGTATGCATAGACTACAGAAAGCTTAATTCAGCTACCCTAAATGATCACTTTCCTTTGTCTTTCATTGATCAGGTGTTAGAGAGGTTGTCGGGACATTTATATTATTTCTTTTTGGATGGTTATTCGGGCTACAATCAGATTGTTATTACACCGGAGGATCAAGAGAAGACCACTTTTACTTGTCCTTTTAGTACGTTTGCGGATAGACGGATGTCGTTTGGTATTTGCAATGCGCCTGTCACTTTTCAGAGATGTATGGTTAGTATATTCTCTGACTATATGGAACACATCATTGAGGTATTTATGGATGATTTTATTATTCATGGTGATTCATTTGATATTTGATTAGAAAACCTTGAACTTATGCTTAAAAGATGCATAGACACTGATCTTATTCTTAATTGAGAGAAATATCACTTTATGGTAAACCATGGTATAGGGCTCGGTCACATTGTGTTCTCTCGAGGGATCGAAGTAGACAAAACAAAGATAGACTTAATAAAAAACTTAGAATACCCCACTTAGGTGAGGGATATTCGCTTGGTTCTTGGTCATGCAAGTTTTTACAAGCGGTTTATCAAAGATTTCTCCAAAATCTCAATGCCGATGTGCAAGTTATTGCAAAAAAAGGCCATTTTTAACTTCGACCAGGAGTGCAAGGATACCTTTGAAAGATTGAAAGAGTTGTTGACGACTGCACCAATTATCAAGTCACCCGATTGGAATTTACCGTTTGAGTTGATGTGTGATGCGAGTGACTATACAGTTGGATCCATTTTGGGTCAAAGAGTGGAAAAATTGTCCCACGTGATTTACTACGCATATAGGACCCTAAACGATGCACAAATCAACTACTCTACCACGGAGAAAGAGTTATTGGTTATAGTTTTTGCACTATAAAAATTTAGATCATACTTGGTGGGCACAAAAGTAGTTGTATATTCTGATCATGCATCACTTAGATAGATACTCAAGAAGAAATAAGCTAAGCCAAGGCTTATACGTTGGATTCTGTTGTTGCAAGAATTTGACATAGAAATTAGAGACAAGAAAGATGTTGATAATACAGTTGTTAATCATCTTAATAGACTTGTTATTTATGAAGAAGTCCTTCCCTTACAGGATCGTTTCCCAGACGAACAACTTTTCTCAATAGAAGATTCAACACCTTGGTACGCTAATATAGTGAACTACTTGGTTACGAGACAGATACCTAGTACAATGTCTAGCGTTCAAAAGCTAAAGCTTAAAAAGATATCCAAGCAGTATGTGTGGGATGCGCTCTACTTGTGGAAATATTGTGTTAATCATATTATCCGCAGGTGCGTACTTGACTCTGAATTTCAATCAATTCTATCCTTTTGTCATTCTTATGCTTGTGGTGGCCATTTTGGTTCTAAAGTACCGCTCTCAAAGTTCTTGAGAGTGGATTTTATTGGCCCACCCTATTTAAGGATGCATATGCTTTTTGCATATCTTGTGATAGATGTCAACGAACGTGCAATCTAGGTGCTCAAAATCAAATGCCACTCACATCGATTCTTGTTGTAGAAATATTCGGTGTGTGGGGAATTAATTTTATGGTCCCTTTTGTTAGTTCGTATGGAAAATTTTATATACTTCTTGTTGTGTATTATGTTTCGAAATGGGTGGAAGCTAAAGTCACCCCTACTAATGATTCTCAAGTTGTTTGTGAGTTTGTGAAGGAAAATATTTTCACTATACATGGAACACCCTGTGTGGTTATCAGTGATGGAGGTTCACACTTTTAGAAATCCTTACATGCTCTTCTAAAGAAGTACAACGTCACACACAAGATTGGTACGCCTTACCACCCACAAACTAGTGGGCAAGCTGAAATTTTAAATCTTGAGATCAAATCCATTCTAGAGAAAACCGTTAATACTACACAGAAAGATTGGAGCTTGAGAATCAACGATGCTTTATGGGCATATAAAAGGGCATACAAGACATCGATTGGCATGTCTTTATATCAGTTGGTTTATGGAAAAGCTTGTTATCTCCCGGTTGAACTTGAGCATAAGGCTTTATGGGCGGTAAAGATATGCAATATGGAGTACGATAAAGTTGGGAAAGAAAGGAAACAACAAATTAATGAGCTAGAAGAGATACATAATGATGCTTACGAGAGTTCTCGTATATAGAAGGAGAATACTAAGCTTTTCCATGACAAGATGATTTCTCGAAAGAATTTTGTTGTGGGATAGAATTTTTTTTCGTCTTAAACTATTTCCTAGAAAGATAAGGTCCTGCTGGATTGGACTGTATGTTGTTTCTAATATTTTGAGTTGAGATGTTTAGTCTCCGAGATAGGACAGTTTCCAAGGTCAACGGCCATAGATTAAAGCCGTACTACAAAAACATTGCTTATATGGATGTAGATGTGCTTTAGTTTAGCGATTTCTCCCTATGGAGAAGTAAGAATGGCGAGTAGAAAGTCGGGATGACGACCTTAAACCAAGCGCTGAATGGGAGGCAACCCATTGGTTTTGTATTTATATCTTTATCTTTTGCTTTATCTTAGTTTTTCATATCATGATAGGATTTCCCATCTTGATTTTACATTGGAGGAATCAATTTACATTTAGGACAATGTAAAGTTTAAGTGTGGGGGAGTGGTTACGTATAGATTTTTAGTATTTACTTTTGTAGGTAAAATTTTAGCTTTTTGTACATATTTGCATGAAAACCTCCAACTTTTAGAGAATTTAGAGTCACTTTGTATACTTCTAGCAAAGTTTATATATGGAGTTCTTACCGACATAACTGAACTTAGAAGTATTAGAGAACTATATTCGGGATGTTTAGTTGTTGAGAGGCTAGAGCTGACAAAAATGGACTTAAACCGCCAGTAGATAATACAATATTAAATGAGTTGATCTTTCAATACCCATGAGTGAGGCACCAAACCTTCAATACGTTGTACTTGTCTAGATTACCCGTTCAGATTGTTTCGTATGTGCAAACTCCGGGTAGAATGATGAGCTACCCAACTTCGCACCAATTTCAGCACTACTTTTTGATATCTTGCGTGTTATTTCTATCAATCACGAGGTGCCTCAAAATTTCTAAATTTATCTTGTAGTCTTGTTTGCAGTTGGCACCATTCTCTCGACAACAACAGGTCCATAGAAACGTATCATCATCAACAAGTGGAACATTACAAATTTAAAGGAAAGTTAAAGACGTTCAAGGTTTATAAGCAACAATACAAGAAAGAGCAAATTTCATATTCAAGTGAAGCAACAATACAAAGAGCAGAATTATATATACATGTTGAAGACTTATGTACAAGAACGAAGGAAATTAAAATATGTGAGTTAGTAAAGTTCATGATATCGAGACAACACAAGTTGTGAAGAATCAAGTGACAAAGTCTTTATCCCACGACCATAGTAGTTTCATTTTATTTTTCAGTTTGTATTTTGAGTTTTATATTAAAAAAACAAAAAAAAATATAGAAAAAAATATTAAAAATAAAAATTAGAAAATAAAAATAAAATAAGAATAATATTTATCATTGCTTTAGTGTTTATTTGTTTTTGTAGTCATTCAATAAGGTTGTGGGTAAGAAGAAATTTATAAAGAAGTTTCAAACAACAAGGAATTGAGAAGAAGAGTTACAATTGTCAAAGTTCTATGAAGTTCAAGAGTTCAACATCAACAATTGAAGACCGAAGACCTTTCTATTGGATGTTGTGAGAGTGGTGGTGATTGCTGATCAGGTGAGAAGGTAAGTAAGCATTCCCATCCTCACATAGTGGTTGATTTCCTTTCTTAGAGGTCACTAGAAGAAAAAAAAAGGGTTTTTTTTCGTCCCACGTTCTATGGGATAATATCTTCATATAATTCAGAAGGTTACCTTTCCTTCCCATAATTCAACGTGTGCAGGATTCTATCTTCACTCTTGCCTGCACACATGAGAACCATAAAGTGCGTCTTTTGAGTGTCAAATTCCTAAAATCCTATTAGTGAGGCAGAAGTCGAAACATTCGATTGCTCTCAAACCTGGATTCTTTCAAATGGTAGTTTTCTCCTAACTCAAGAGCTAAGCATGATAATAATGTTCTTTGGCATTTCTAACTTCTTATTATTAGTATGCAGAAACTTTATGTCCTCATATCTCTTTGGATGCTCGTGACTTTGAAGTTGGAGTAGGTTTTATGGGTATACCTCTTGTAAGCCCCCACGAGACTATAACTCGTCCACTAGGGACACCTAGGGGTTTAAAGGCTTGTTGCACATGCTAAGTGTAACCGTGTCCTCGAAGAAAGAGAGTTGTTGTATTTTAGTTAGGTTAGTTCAGATATTAGTTTGCTCGAGGACTAGCAAAACCTAAGTGTCGGGGAATTTGATAAGTGCATAATTTACATGATTTTAGTGTCAAATCGATACTAATATTCACTATAATTCTTGCACATTAGTTGTTATTACTCTTGTTTTGTTTTATTTGCTTCTATTAGGTGAATCATCCTAATAAGAGTGAAAGTGGTTACAAAAAATCTAAGAAGTGAAGTACTACAAGTATTCAACTGTCCCAAGGCCAATGATAGGCGCTTAATTTATACATTTTTACCGCCTAACACTTATGATTTTACTAATTTTTAATTTTATTGTTTTAATAGGTGATTCACATAAAATATAAATCTATAAACTAAACATGGTAAAACATGTGTTAATCGGCGTCTGCGATGATATACAATCAAATGATGCTCACGGAAAAAGAGAGTGTCAGATGCTGGTTCTGTTGAATTCAAGACGGTGAGACTTTTCTATTCAGGATGTTGTGAGAAAAGATTAGGCTGAAGAAGAATGTTTTGAGTAGGTGGAGTTGGACTGTTGGGTATCGGCTAAGAGAAGAAAGAAAGTGTTTGTTAGACAACATGTATGGGGTGAACATGGCTAGGCTAGGTATTTTTTTGAAAGGCTATGAGTTGAAAAGAAGCATGTGGAATTGACGTGATGGCTGACAAGAAGAAAGAAGCAAATTGATGTGGCTGTTAAGCACGTGATTGGAGGCTGAAATGAGGTGGTACGGAAGGGATTTTGACATGAGTCTAGAGAGGAGACATGCCCATGTGGTGTTGTTCTTTTTTTTGGATGAAAAGAAACGTGTGAAGGCTAGGGATAGGATAATGAGTGAGAGGAAGTACTATAAAAGAAAGAGAAAGAAGAAAGAGAAGAGGAGGTTTTTTCGAGGTTTTCTTTTAGGCTTTTGGTAGGCGTCAGTACGAGAAGGAGGTTGTTCTTTGAGGGTATAGTTCTCTGTACAGGAATAGGAAGAGGGCTACAGAAGAACGAAGTAGGCTCCGTTTTTGTTTTGACACCAGATTTTGCAGAGAGTTTTTCTTTTCGATGGAGGTTTGGTTTTTCTCTTCTCTGAAGGAGAAGCTCTGTACATGCAGGCGTGTTGGAAGTGACGGCTGGTGGTGTTCTGAAGGAGAGATTAAGGTGGAGACAGATTCGACTACCGTGACGCTTACCGATTATCGGTTTAATCTTTTTCTTCCTTTATTAATTATTTTATGGGTTTTAAGAAACCCATCTCTATGTCTTGCTAATTGATTGTAGCTAGGGTTTATGTTGAAACCACTTTTGGTACAAGACTAATTAAATTGAATTATTGAGTAATAGACCATTATGATTTGAATAGATAATTCCATGATTTTGTTTATTGATTTAAATCTAAATTAGTTGTCGTTTCACCGGTTCTGTACAATACAGTAACCTATGCGCAGAATCAATAGGATAGCAAATATGTTTGTCTACTTTTTAGATATTTCATGCTTTGGTTAAACCTTAGATGAGGTATGCTTTGAAGAGCCAGATATTATTTATGAACCTATAATTAGCTTCGTATTATTTTCTCGCTAACGCAATTAGATGGTGTATGCTTCAGACTAGGGATTTTGATGCGCCATGCATAGGGCGTCCCAGTGATATTTGCGACTCTAATACATATAATAGGTGATGTCGATAGAACGAACAATAAATACATATTCATGAGTTATGTTTCACTTCAGTAATTAAATAGAATAGTGGTGGATAGTGAAAACCCTGGTTACCGACTCTCCCATTTTAGTTATTTTATTAGTTTAGTTTGTTTTATTATTTTATTTATAATTCTAAAAATCCCAAATATTATTTCTGGTTAGTTGATTAGAGATATTGATTACAGTATTTTTCCCACTCCCTGTGGGTTCGACCCGTACTTGCCGTTGTCTACTAGTTGGACGTCGTGCGATTGCGGTTATTTATATAGAGTAATCTAAAATCCCATCAGCCAAACAAGAAGAAAGGAGTTCATTACGACATAAAATGAACAAGGAAATTGAGTTCTACAAGTGAAGAAGGGCCAAAGACCAAGTTCAACTAATTCAAATCCATAGTTTCTTATTATCATCTTGAATAAAATTGAAAGCCGAAATCCAACGCAAAAAGAATGAGGTCATTCTGAGTTCGTATGAGGAAGTTATGAGCAAAACATCCGAAAGAAAAGAGCGAAACACTCAACAAAATAATCGGGAGATAACATGGAAATTTAACTACCGATTACATGCAGTTTCTGACACAGAAAAACTTCGTTTTTGAGATCCAAAAATCCGTAGATAGGAGAGGAATCGAGTCTACCGATTATGGCAAGTTTTGGACACATGAAAAGTCATATTTTGAGCTCTAACAATCGGTAGATAAGGAGGGTAGCGTGACTACCGATTATGGACGATTTTGGCATCAGAAAACTCTTGTTTTTGGACACCAACAATCGCTAGAAATAGGAGGATTGATACTACCTATTATATAACGATAAGAGTCACTTCTAAGACATATTTTTAACTTCTAAATCAAGCTATCATGGTACCGTAAGGACTCTAACACTTAGATATGATAAAAACTATATAAGAAGACTTCTATAACGCTAAGAAGAACCTTTTTTACACAACTTTATAAGTTTTGTAGGAGATCAACAACACAAGGAGCAAAAGCTAGGGTTTGGAGTGGTTTCACCATCGTAACGAATTCTTTACTCTTATGTAAAACATGGATGCTTCTATATCCATGAGTAGCTATAAATCTAATTGATTGAGGATGAATTCTAAGTTCCAAACATGATTTGATTTAATATATGATTCTATTTTAAGTTCTTCATATGATTATTGTTTTTTTATATTATAAAGAATATTCATGATTGATTGATAGATTGTTTAGGTGGCCAACTGAATTGATTTGTTAATTTAATCGATTGTTAGTATTGAGTTGTGAGATAAGTAGTAGTCAATTGACTCGTATACAAGTAGAAAACACGAGATCTTGCAGGGGGATTCTGTGGAGCAATTGTGTATATGAAAAATACTAGTAAGTGGACCTTGATCTAAGAGTCTAACTAATAGAATTAACTTATAAATTCACAAAATATAAAGCATTCGACCAAATTACACCCTGAGTGATCTACTACTAGGTGGTTAGGAAGAATAGAATCTGGTAGGCGAGAACTTCCGTATCCAGTGATATAAGGAATTTGGGGGATAACCATGATCTAGTTGTTATTCTACGGTTGATGGTAATCTATGATTAACAATGAGTAGATGAATATATTAATTCAATGATTGTTTAGTAACGAAGAAGGATTCCTCGATCATATTTTTCTCCATTGCTTACAACTTTACTTTTAATTGCTTTCTTATTTACTTTGCTAAAACCCCTAAAACAAACCCCCCATTGTGACATTTTACAACCTAAACACCTCCCTCCTCGTGGGAACGAACTTGACTTCCATTATATTATTTTTTAATTAAGTGGAAATAAGATCACTAATTTGATTGCACTTACGACCTGATAGACACATTTTAGTGTCTAATTTGCACCTTAATTTCTATTGAGTTAGTATTCGATTTTGTGTCTATTACGTGTTTTTATGCTTTTGTAGGTACATTAGAAGAATAAAGATTTGTGGAAAATTGGCTCAAAAAGTGTTAAAGGCATCCACACTTTGGATTCCCATACCACAAGGTATCCCAAGTAGAAACGCCAAATCTAATGTTATTACTCCTGTTAGAACATTAACATTCTTAACTTCTTTGACATCTTCGTATTGATTGCATATAAACATAAAATCAAAATATTAACATACATATTTCAAAGTCTTTAAAAGGAAACCTGTATATAGTATTCCACCAATGTTCCAAACAGTAATTTGTTTTGATGTTTCTTCGCATCTACATAGTACAAATTGGACCAAGGAAATTTGTCGGAAATATTTCTAGCACCATTAGGTAGTTGTTTATAAACTTTTCTAACTTCATACCACGAACCTCTTGGTTTTTGAGCAAAGCTATCTCGCTGAGTTTTTATAGACTGATGAACTTGTGCTTTGGATAATTCTCGACTAGGAAGTAGTTTGGGATTATCCTTATCATCCGAATTTGATTCTCTCATCGGTAGAGGTATATTGGGTTTTGAACTGGGAGGTTTTTGATTATTTGTTTCCTGGTAAAGGCTTGAGATAAAGATATTTCTATTAGGAAATTTAGAGAAGTAGAAGAAGAATTAAAAGAATTTTTAGTCGCGAAGAGAAAAATGAATTTAGGTGTGAATTGAATGTTTGAAGGGGATGATATATATAGGGTGAAAAAACTAGTCGTTTTACGGTTGTTGGAAAATATACCTTAGAGGGTCAAGTTGGCCGAACGGCTCAAGTTGAGACGCTAGATGGACTTAAGCCGCTTTCCCAAGGTTGTTTCGCTCTGTTCAGTCTAACCCACTAAATTCTTTTCTATGTTGTACAAAAATAGATTTGTAAATCCATCTAGACCACCAAATGTACAAATTTAACTTGATCCGTGCTTTAACAAACAATTGGTTCATTTTGTTAAAAATGAAAAAATAAAAACAAAAAAAATTGGTTCATCAAAGCTCAACAAATTTGAATGATGTTTCAAATTTGGTGACCACATTTTTAACCAGTTTTAGCATGAAACATTCAGGAACGGACCCAAGATTCTTCTTTGGATAGGGTTGGAATGATACTAATTTGCAAGGCAGCAGGAGTCCGCCTTACATTTTTGAAATGAATCGCATAGTTAGTGGAAAATTATAATTTGAAAATAGAATACTAGATAGATACACAACTAAAAATTAAAACAAACAAAACCAATAACAAGAAAAAAGACCTTGTAAAGAAATATATAGTTTATGGAAGAAAAATAAAACATAATTGTGTTGAGAATTTTTTATAAAATTCTACATCACGTGGGCTAAAATTATCTCATAAGTGGACAAAAAATAAATCGTTTAGAATCTACACTAACAAATAATACCTAGACTTTAAAATAGGAGTGATATAAATGAACTACAAGTACGTGGGTCCGTCTGACATGCCAGTATTAGCAATGTAAGATATTGTCAATTATATATAGTTGTAATGTCATGTATAAGAACTACATGTAATTCAATATTTAGTGTTTGGCATGAAAATAATATGGATGTAATACGAAGATAAGATTCTAACTTTAATTATAAGAAAAATAAAAGTTGTGAATAAATAAAATAAAATAATATATAAAAAAACATTTACAAATTGTTAAGAAATAAAAAAGTAAAAAAAATCTGTTTTTTTATAAAAAAAGTAAAAGAAGTTTTTCCTAA
This sequence comes from Papaver californicum, assembly GCA_023531435.1. NCBI lineage: Eukaryota > Viridiplantae > Streptophyta > Magnoliopsida > Ranunculales > Papaveraceae > Papaver > Papaver californicum. The sequence goes on from JAJJMC010025652.1 coordinate 4,460,744, forward strand.
AATAATAATAAAACTTAAAAACAAAAACAATTTAAAAATTAATAAAATAATAATAATAATAAAAGAAATCAAAAATAAAATATGAGAAAAGGGATTAAAATTGAAAATATATTTAATATATAATAATATTAATAAATAAAAAAATAATTTTTAAAGATGAAGTAATGAAAGAAATCAAAAAATAAATAAATAAAAATAAATAAAAATGGAATATTTAATATTTAATAATAAAAAAATGATGTTTATAAAAATAAAAGAAAATATATTTGATTATGTTATTGCCAACCCCTCTGATCCAGCTGTGTGGATACATCTCATGTTGTTGTCTTTTTATACCTTGAACCTATATAATCCTAGATGCTCTATGGAAAAGAGATCAGGGACAAGGAAAAGGTTACAAGCTGCCAGCATCAACCATGCCCTGCAACAGTGGAATGAGGTTAGGTGCCTTAACATGGTGCACACCTTCTTGGAACTAACCAAATTCCAAAGGAGTAAGTCTAATAAAAAGAGGAGTAGTGGCTCCAATCTCATGACCTGTAAGAAGAAATTGAGCTATGGTCAGTATACTGCTGCCATTAAGGTCCCGTCTTCTAATGGGATTGCTCCCAACTCCACAGCAACCCTCATGGAGCTGAGCCAAAAACACCCAACTGCCCCACCACCATCCATCCTGATGAACCCATCATGGCTGATGCTTTATGTGTGGACAAAGATACAATTTTGGGGGTAATTAAAGGTTTTCTTAAGGGAACCTCTTGTGGTAGGGCCTTAGAGCCCAACACCTCCTTGATGCCTTGAGTGGGCCAGCTTCAACTGTTGCAGAGGAGATCCTTGTCTCTCTAACATGTGTAGTCAACCTGTGGCTTGCAGGAGCTTGCCTTCCTCTGTTGGGGGAATATGTAGCCAGTTCCCCCTTGACACCACTGCTCAAACCAGGGGGAGTGTGAGGCCTATAGCAGTTGGTACCATCTGGAGAAGGTTATGCTCCAAACTGGAAGCTACTACATCTAGTAAGGAATTGTCTTCTTATCTGGGGGACTACCAATTTGGTGTGGTGGTTCAGTGTGGTGGGGAGGCTATTTTATATTTTTCCAACAGACTTCTGGAAGTGCAAGGTAACCTGCAGACTAGGAGCATGCTTTTAATAAACCTCTGTAATGCTTTTAACATGATTGATAGGTTTTTTATGCTCCAAGAAGTCAGATGCAAATTCCCAAGCATCTCCAGGTGGGTGGAGTTCTTCTATGCCAAGCCAGCCAGGCTTTATTATAATGATCACACCCTTCTTTCTGCACAAGGTGTCCAACAATATGACCCTCTTGGTCCCTTATTGCTGCAGAGTGCACATTGGACCTGCATGCTTGGTACCTAGATGATGCTACAATGGCAGGGGACACATTGGAGGTAGTCAGAGCACTAACCATCATCCATAAGGAAGGCAACAATAGGGGTTTAGTTCTCAACATCAGCAAGATTGAGCTCTTCTGGCCTTCTACAGACCCAAAGATCTTTGTTGAAGGTATCTTCCCAGCTGATATCAGCAGACCTGCTGTGGGTGTGAATCTCCTTGGAGGGCCTAGGAAACTCATAGGCAATACAAACACAATTGTGGCATATTCAACCTACGCCAAGTTTTACTTGTGACTTCCTTCACGATTCGCACCGCTAGTGATCACAAATTACTACTAGTTATTAGGTTTTTGATAAAATTACCTAAGACTCCTAATTAGCTATGGAAAAATATTAAGACATTTATTTCAAGACTCAAACATGCAAAATAACCAATCATACTATATGAACACAATCAAATAATTGTTATTCGTAGTAAAACTTGAACGATATGAAAGAGACTGAATTATGAAACTAATGCATTAATTGAATAACTTATTCATGACTTTAGGTTACATCCTTAACCAGTAAAATAAAATTAGTTCATCATGGCTTTCTTAAAATCCATGGAAAATAATAAAGTCGAAAATCAAAGCAAACCCTAAATATTAAAAATCACCAACTCCAAAGCTCCTTCTCTTTTCTTCTTCCAAAAAGATATATGATAGATCCCTTAAAATAAGTGGAATTGTGTCTTAAATAGTTATCCCAAAAGTAGAAATACACGTGCTCGAGTCCCGGTAATTATAGGTTTTGGAAACTCAAAAATAGCATAATAACCCTTCAAAATTACCTACCTCACGTATCTTCATCGGCCACTTGACCCTCTGAGATTTATGTTTTGCCTCGAACTCCTGAACATTAGAGAAAATTATAATTTATTGAATTTTCCCTCGGTCACCTGAACCTTTAAGGCAATTAGAAGTTTATAACTTTTCCCTAGGTTAACTGACCCTCCGCAGCAATTCCAAACTAGTTTTTTTCATAAGTTCTCATGACGTCGGAATGACCTACCATTGGCTTTGTCTCTTCATTCTTTTCAAGATGATGACACGAAATCTTGGGTACGGACGAGTTCCCCTTAGTCTTTACCCTTCTTTCTCTGTAAAACTCTAATTCCATTTATTTTTAGAGATATAACCTAATAAAAGACATAAAATATAAAATTAATAATAATAGAAGGTACTTCACATAAAATATAGCAAATAAATGTAAGAAAACGATACTTAAAATATGTAAATTATGTACTTATTAGAATCCAAAAAGACGATTACTTCTATTGTTTGTAAAAAGGGAAGTATTGACACAACAAAATTTCTTAAGGAAAATTCTTCCACAAGATCAAGAGACGGACTAGCCTCTTGGTACCATATAGGAAAAATAAAACATATCATAAATCAAATCAAATCAAGATCACATTCATAATCACCCCTATGGTTTTATATGGTGTTATTTTTGTGGGACTAAAGGTAACATACAAAGGGATTGCAATTTTCAAATGATGTTTTATGGAAGCCAACAAACTTCTAAAACCCCGATATGGTTCCCAAAAGAATCTTCTAAACTCACATATATGTGAAGATCAGGAAGTAAAGGCCCGACCTTTAAAGATGTAAATCTATTTATCCGTGAGCATTTTGCAAGTTTCATTATAAGAACAAATTTGTAAAAGGGAGATTAGATGTTCCGACCGAAGACAAACCATTCTACATGAAAATAAAAAAATGAATCCTCCAAAATTTTTCCAAAACAACTTTCTAAAAATGTCAAAGAGAAAGATTGGTACATAGAATATTGACTAGTAAATGAAACTAGAAATGGTTACCGGAGGTCTCTATATAAGAACCCAAGGAAAGATCGGGATATATCACAAGAATAACACTCGAACGAGAAATATTAATAGCAAATTTTACAAGAGTCTCATAAACAAAAATAAGAAAGATCTTATGATTACTGAAGTCACTCGAACCGTGCATATCATGATGGTAACTCTTTTCATCGTAAGTCAATGGATAAATACATGAGCAGGAAAAAGAGAAATTGAACCAAACAAGATCTCAAAAATGATAATGGTGTCTTAGTCACATGTGACGAGTAAGACAAGGCTCACCTTTTCACAATAACATTGATTTATATAGCAACAAGAAAGGTAAATTGATGTGATGGTCTTCAGTCTACCCTCTCACGTAAACGTCTAAGTGCGTCTTGATCAAACTCTACGTCTTTCAGGTGAACCATGAGCATATTCTCAAGTTTCGAACTTTATAGATATGTAGTGGCTCACTTGGTAGAGAAAATTAAATTTTCTATAATTTACTTGGCTTGGGTAGTTAAGATATGAGATAACCTTCAAAGTGTCATTTCATAGTTGCATTGTCTATTTTAAAACTGAGGTCTATGTCTGATGAGTAAAACGAGCTCAGAGTTTCTTTCGCCTTGAGGGTTGTCGCGTCTTAAGTTGTTGATGCTATCAAGTTAACTGTCCGGGAAAAAGTGTGAGGAGAATTGGGGCAAGCTGAGAACCGGCAATGGCCAATTGAATCAAGAGTCGTGATATCCAGGAATCTTGTCTCAAGCAATTGATCTTAGCTTTGTCCATATCTGGAAAGGAAAATCTGAGAGGGGATTTAGAAACTCGACTAAGGAGGGCATAAACCACCTACAAGTCCTCATCCGATTGTTCAGGCAGTTTCTGCGGTGAGCTTTGCCTCCTCTTATCTACCACCGCCTTTCCTACTCTTTGCTTATGGTCTACCCCGCCCACACCTATACTTTCCTTATATGTAGTCTTGTTAGTGACCGAGGCACCGTGGAAATACATGCCACTCATACAAAGAAAGATGATGGAGAGTTGAACGAAATGTGCATTAAATACTTTTAGAGAGATGACCATTTCGCACGGTTCGGAGGGCACTTGAGTCAGCCGACGGCGCCCGTATGTGTCTTGACCCCTATCCAATTTTTGGGCCACTTCCCCCTAACCCTAGAGATGCAAAGAATGCCTTTCTTTTACGTTAAAAATTCGTTCGAGAGTCGCCCCACCAACTGGAACACTTAGAACATTATTCACGAGAAAAGTGGCTGACTCTATTTTCATGTTTTATGTTGTCGCCTTCGATAACTGTGTTATAAAGTGTACCCTCACCTTTTGTGTTCAATCATATTAACAGGTGAGGAAACACATGATTTCTCAATCTATGACTCATTGACATCTTTACTTATCCCTTCTGTATCCATGATTGAGCAATTAATATAATAGGATATTGTATATTTATGATGTTAATGTCAACAAGTCATAAACATTTATCTCTTGAATAGAGGTTTAAAATAAGCTAAAAAAACACTCGATTCATACATTGTACAAGAAATTTATGTACAAAATAGTTTTTGTGGTTAATCCAACTTTGGGATCGTCCCTGGAACCGATCCTAGATTTTGGATTGGACCCGGGACTTGTCTTGAATCTACAAGAAGGGAGTGCAAACTATTTTACTCATAATTCCTTCTTCCGAGTTCAGAATGACCCTATTCTTTTTGTGCTAGCTTCGTCTCTTAATTATACACAAGATGAAGGTGATTTCAATATTTGATTCTCTGTTGAATTTTTCTAATATATTTCTTTTGAGATCCTAAGATATACTTTTAAACTTTTATTTAGTTGATTGTTTACAAAATTTCGGTCTCATATGTTGGCTTCTTTTCTCATGATTCGTGGCACTTAATGATAACTGATTTTCGAATCATATACTTGTGATTGGTATATCAATATTATAAGAAAATGGTGATGATTAAACTAATATGTGAGTCACTTGTATTGAATTATTTAATGTGGCAATAATTGATTGTTTAGTGTATATATGAGTGGTTTTGGTTTTAGTTGATTCTTGTGGTAGGAGATAGATAAAGTCGTGTTCTTAACCTTTATCTGGTAAATATTGTCTTGTTGTCATCCTCATTTTGTTAGAGGATAACACATTTAGGGGGAGTTCTTTCTGAACTTATGCTTAATGATATATCTCTGTGGGGATTGTGGTTGTGCAAATTGAGGGGATATATTTTTTTATAATAATTATTTTCCTGATAAGTAATTAGGTCAATTATGATCTTAGTAGGCTTATCGAATTGAAAAAATTATTACTCTGGTTAATTACTTTCTTGATGAGAAATTAAGTTAATTCTAATCTTAATAGGCTCATCGAACTGATAGTATGTTATACCTCCAAGTTGTCTTACTCTGGTTAATTGCTTTAGTGTGGTTTGGGTAGTGTTGTGTTCTTTCGGTTTTATTGTCCAATTTTTCTATTATACTTGATCCCTTGTTTTTGTTGCTATCTGGTATCTTCACCCCTGCTAATATTTTATCCATTTGGTATTATTATAAACCTCCTCTTATATTTGTAGTTCTTTTGTTGTGGTATTTGTCTTCCTTATGATTGATGTACCAATCACGTATCTGTTATATCTGAAATATCTTTTTTCCTATTTTTTATCTGGTTCCCTCTAGGCCTTTACTTATTAAATTATCTTTTGGTGGTCTTTATTTAGTCTCTTTTGTATCTGCATCGGCCTTAGGTTCTCTATGTTGCTTTTATCCAAGCTCTTTTTTAAGCATGCCTGCATTGGCAATTATTGATTTTTTTTTTATCAGCTATCTCTACATTTTTGGATTTCTTGTTTCCATGTTATTTAAGATTCAATTAATAATACCCTTTATTTATGTTGGTACATGTTTATTGTAGTTGATTATGTGTTCCTAGTAATCGTGTTTTAGCCTTAGGTTTTTTTTCATTTACAATTTTTCCGGGCTGTTTGTCTCCTGTTGATCCTGAGTTAGTCGGTAGCCTTTTCCAAAGCCCATTTGTTGTTATAATTAGTTTTTGGTATTCTTTTTTTTTTGTGTTATTCCATGAAATTGTATTCATGGAATATCCAGGGCATAAGACCCCTTCTTACTTATGATTACTTAAATCATCTTTGTCAATCTCTTAAACCTGATTTTTTTTCTTTCGGAGACCAAGTGGTATCGAATGGATCTTTATCTAAAAAAATTCCAATCCTCATGACTGGTTTATCATCCCTTCGGTAGGAAAAGCAAAAGGGCCAGCGATCGCGTGGCATAACAATGTTGATATAAAATTATTATTCTCTCAGCCACTTCAAGGTTACTATTAATGACCAAGATATATTGACAAATTGTGTTTATGGTGCATAAAGGCTAATAAAATATTACCCAATGAACACATATTACTCAACTAGACATCAATTAAATACACCACGATCTCTAATTAGAGATTTAAATTTCATTATGGACCCAACGGAAAAGCAAGGAGTAAATATTTCAAGATCCAACAACAAATCCTTTATTCTTCAAGTAATTGACTCACTTGGATTACAAGACGCAGGATATGAAGGTTATATTTTCACTTAGTCCGATAATCGTAAGAGAGAGGCAAAAATACGTGAAAGAATTGACAGGGCGCTCATATCTCACAAATGGATCCATCATTTCCCAAAAACCAAAACTAGAATAAGAACATACCATATTGCTTTTTTATTCCAAACAAGAAATAAAAAGGTTATAAAAACTTTTAGTCGCATCAATTAAAGTTCTTTCCGAGTTTTGGAACCTACAAGCTAATAAATAACCAGAAAAAAAACTCTCATCAAAACTCCAAATCCTTTCCTCAGACCTTTCCCATTGGAACCTAAATGTTTTCAGTAATATCCATAGAAATATTAAAGTTCTCTGTAATAAAATCGAAAATCTTCACAAGTATGGAAATTTCTCCAATAATTTAGATACTCAAAAACCCACAAAAGGAATTAGGCAAATAGTACTAAATTAGAAATGATTTTTATCACCAATTATCCCTTGGAAAAAAATTTAAATGCTTTGATCAAAATACTGAATACTTACATGCAACAACATCTAATAAGGAAACTATTAATGTCATTCATTCCCTTCACGAACATATGTTTCCATATCAAAATAATTCTCTCCTAATCAGTCACTTTCCGTAGATAGACACCATTCAAGTTTCAAATTATAATTTCTCTTTATATGAAATAATAAAATCTTGTATTGCTGAGTCGGATAACCTTTCCCTTATCAAGACAAAATTCCTCTCAAGGAAGAAATTTGGCTTACTATATCGAACATGAATCCTTGTGGTGCCCATGGTCCAAATGGTTGGCATTTTCAAATCTAATGGGTAAGTTATGGTCAAGATACAATCTCTTCAATTCAAGATTTTTTTTCATATCGAACAATTTTAATCTTGATTTTAACACCACTTTTTTTGGCTCTAATCCCCAAAAAAGCTACTCCTCAAACCCCTTCGTACTTTCGACCCATCAATTTAAGTAATACAATCTATAAACTCATCTCAAAAAATCTTACAAATAAGCTTAAACATATACTCGATAAATTAATCTTCTAAATCAATCCGCTTTATTTCTTGATAAGCAGATTACCAATAATATAATAATTGTCCATTATATAAAGATTCCAAAAGCAAAAAAAAAAGACTTATTAGCTATGAAACTAGACATTTCAAAAGATTTTGGCTGTGTAGGTGAATTTTTATTAAGTAAGCTCTTCTTTCATCCACATTCAATGAATTTTGGGTTCATCTTATTATGTAATGGATCTCTACCACCTCTTTCTATATTATTCAAAATGATTTCCTGGGACCCAAATTCACAACTTCGAGAGGAATTAGACAGAAAGATCCTCTCTCTCAATATTTATTCCTATTCTGCATGGAAATTCTCTCTAGGCTCCTTAATAAGGCGATTTTCGAGATATTTTTCCGGGATAAAGATTAATAAGCAGGCCCAATCATCTCTCACATAGTCTTTGCTAGTGATTGTTTTCTTTTTACTAAAATGGACGTGGTTGAGGAAAAAAATCTGGTGGTAATCCTCACTAATTTTGGAGAGATTATATGGAAAATAACCAATCTTCAAAAATCAGGAATATACTTCTGTCCCCGGATTCACCCTACATACTGCAAAATAATTGCAAAAATCTTTAAAGTCCCGCCTATGTCAAAAAGTAATATATACCTTGGTACTCCGCTTTTTTTTTCCGATAAAAATTGAAAAAAAAAATCTGGACCTCTTTTTCAAAAATATTATTCTACATTGCAAGGTTAGAAATCCAAGCTCCTCTCCCAGATCGCCCAATAAACCATCCCCTATAAATTGAAACCTTCTAATAAATAAATATGTATTATGATTAATGAATTACCTAACTCTTTATTCAGATGATTCTGTTTTTTTTGTAATTGCTTCTGCTAACTCTTTAAATTAGTATTTTTAATGAATTCCTAATTTATTTAAAGAAAAAAAAAACTTTTACTCGGCTAGAGTCTCGGGTAGTGGTGGCCGAACCAGATTTGGACCAAGGTCTATGTACCTTCCACCGTCCCTCACCATCCCTCATTGGACATGCTCTTTTTTGTTCTTTTTTGATGGAGCATTGGGCATGCATTTACACTTTCCACTAGAGCTTTAAATCTAAAATCGGCACGACCGAGTACTTCGACTCAAGAAGTGGCGACGAATTACAAGGAAATGTTAAGTGTCGGGAACCGAGTTGCAGTTGTATTATTGCCGATTCCAATCCGACTCTGACGCAGAGTGCCTTTTTATCTCACAGACTCGCACTGGAGAGTGAGAAAGAAGAAAAATAAGAAAAGAAAGAGATCACTAAATTAGCTCAGCTGCATCAAAAATGGTTTTATATTTGTTCAACAACAATATCTAGAACAGCAAAGATCTCAGCTGAGTAAATCCCAAAGAAGCTATGGAAGGAGGAAAAAGTAAAGGAGAAACCAACACTTCCACCACCAGTACCACAACCTCAAATTCTAAACAACCACAAGTGGTGGTAGCAGCAGAAAATCAACAACAACAACCAGGTCCTAGAAGAAGAAATGGTGCCCTAAAAAGAAAAGCAGCAAATAATTCATCTTCAGCTGGACCATCAAAACGTTTAACTAGAGAAAGAAACAACCTAATTCCTCATCATATTCTTTATAATAATGGTCCTATTACTCGAGCTCGTCAATCTCCAAATAAATTTGGTGCGTCTGAATCTTCTGCTGCTGTTTCTGGTGGTGGTGGCGGCTCTGGTGTTACTTCTTCTTCCACAGTGTCTACACCACAAAATCTCAACGACCCTTTACCTAATCCTGTGTTATCCGTTGGTGGAGAAATTATCAACACCATTGAAGAATCTAATAAAACTAAATACGAGGAATTAGAAAGAGATTTAGAGCCTGTTATTGATGCTGAGTTTGAAGCTATTAGATCTCGTGGTGATGTTGCTCATGTTATTCCTACTCATGCTGGTGAGTTAGCTTATTCAAAGCCCTACATTTTGGTTACTTTAGTTAGGCATTTGGGTATTTTGTCACCTGTTGAGGAAATTAGGATAAATTTAGGGATAGAGTTTTCTTTCTATGTTGAAATATGAAGCACATTTGTTGTCAATTTGGTTACTTTGTGTGGGCATTTAGGGTTTTGAGTAATTTAGGGTGTTCTAAATGAAGTACATTTGGTGTTATTGGGTTCATTTAGAATGTGGGTTTTGATTTTTTTTTCTTCCTGCAACTCTTATTAGGTTGGTTTTCATGGGAGAAAGTACACCCACTTGAGGAACATGCATTGGAGTCTTTCTTCAACGGGGAATCGGAGAAACGGACTCCTGATTCTTACATGGAGATTAGGAATTTAATTGTTAAGAAATTTCACGAGGTTTCAAAGACTTCATTTGACCCAAAAGATTTGTCGGCGCTCTCTGCTGGGGAAATGGATGACAGACAGGAGGTGATGGCGTTTTTGGATCATTGGGGTTTGATAAATTTTAAGCCCTTTCCACTCGCTGATGCTGGTATGGCTCTCCCTGACGGCGATGGAGCTACTAAGACATCTTCATTGGTTGAAAAGTTGTATCATTTTGAAGCGGCTGAGTCTCGTCCACGCGGAAGTTCTACGCCAGATTTAGCTGCACCTGTCTTGCCTCCAAGGTTGTATCCGGAATCTTTCATTGCTGAGGAGGTGAGGCCAGAGGGACCTGCTGTTGAATACCATTGTAACTCATGCTCAGGAGATTGTTCACGCAAGCGTTACCATTGCCAGAAGCAGGTTAGTTTCGTATTAGTACTTGATATAAAGTTTGAACCAATGTCTTGGAAATTGCTTTTAACTTGATACAAGATGCTGGTGTTTTGTAACCTTCTAATGGTGTAAACCTTTTTATTTTGACCATGTGTCTTTGTGCTAAATGCCAAAAAACTGTTTCCTTTTCTTATGATTTTATCTTTCAGTGGTTTCTATCGAATAGACTTTTGTTAAATTTGTAAAAATGTTAGTTAGCTGAGGTTGTTCAGCATGTCATTTTGCAGTCTGTGTTTTTTTGCAACTGAACTGATTAAACTATCCTTTTATTTAAACATCAAAAAGTGATTCCTTTTGAGTGAGCCTATCAGTAACTCAATCACATGATGAGACATGGTATATGGCTGGGTCATCAATAACAATTACAAACATGTCTGATTAGTGTATGTGCTTGGTTTCACTGAAATAAAAATTGTCAGTTATTGTATGTGCTGCAAGAAAGGAGCTATCACTTGGGTTATACTAGCTCTTCTCCCGCCATGCCATCGGTATTAAGATTTATATTTTCATTCTGGTTAAAATGATGGATATATTCCCCCTCCAAAATTCTTTACTCCTCATTTTCTGTGATCTGTTTTTTTTCTTTTTGCTGATTGTGTTCTCATATCCCAGGCAGATTTCGATCTATGTTCTGAGTGTTATAATAATGGGAAGTTTGATGCTGGAATGTCGCATGCTGATTTCATTCTCATGGAATCTGCAGAACCGGGTGTAAATGGTGGGAGTTGGACAGATCAGGAGACCCTTCTCCTTCTCGAAGCCTTAGAGTTATTTGGACCAAACTGGAGTGAGATTGCAGAGCATGTTGCCACAAAAACTAAAACCCAATGTATCTTGCATTTCGTTCAAATGCCAATTGAGGATTCCTTTTTTGAAGTTAAGCCTGCTAAGGATGATATTGAGGCTAATCTCGAGGCAAATATAGTTACGGGTTCAACCTCTAATGATTTATCTGGTTTGAAAGATGGTCCTGAGACAAAGGAGAGCAAAGTTGAGCCAGATATTGATTCAAATTTTGTAAAGATAACTCCTGACACAACTGAGGGCAAAAGTGCCATAGGTTCTGATTCACCAGCTATAAAAGATGCTCCTGCTGAAACAACCGAAGACCAGAGTGCGACCAATGAGGAGCAACCTTTGTCTTCCTCAATGGACATTTCCAAACCAAAGGATACGATTGAAGTAAATCTCGCTGAGGAAACTAGTGCTAATATTGCACTCAATGCTCTGAAGGAAGCATTCCAGACTGTTGGTTCTCTTCCAGAACCTGGAGAGAAGTTTTCATTTACTGAAGCAGGGAACCCTGTCATGGCATTGGTAAGTTGGTGTCATGGTTATTGTACATTCTCTCATCGTCTCACATATAGCATGCATTTTTATGCGTACAACTCTTTCTTTTTATCTTATCTGTAGGCAGCGTATCTTGCTGGGTTGGTGGATTTTGATTTTGCAGCTGCATCAGCTCGCAGTTCAGTAAAAATTATATCTGACGAATCTCCAGCCATTCAGTTGGCCGCAAGGCACTGTTTTATCCTTGAAGATCCAACAGATGCCGGAAACATTACCCCTGCCATTGAAAGGTTTGTGACTGAGTCTTTTGCATCATTTTATGGTTCCATTGAATGATGGTTTTAGAGTTCTAGGTATCTGACTATGGTTTTGGAAGTGCAGCATTGATGTGGAAATGTCTGATAAGGTGGTTCAGAAAGAGGAGCAAAACATCCAGGAAAACAGTACATCTGTTTTGGATAGAAGTTCCACAACTACAACTTCCCCTAAAGAGAAGTCAGAGGAAGCAATTCAAAAAGAAAAAGAGTCGTTGTTTTCTTCAGGTGATGAAGGCAAATCTACTCAGACTACTGCAAAAAAATTAGATGACGAAACTATTCCTCAAGATGACACAACAGTGGTTGAGAAGGAGCCTAGTGATTCAGCTTTGCCTCGTGAGGATACTCCAAGCGTTGTAAAGGAGTTTAGTGATTCAACTTTGCCACATGAGGAACCGGCAAGTACTGCGACAGAGTCAGTAGACGTGCCATTACGAGCTCAGGCCACACCAAGCTCAACGAAGGAATCTAGTGGTGCAGTAGAAGAGGCCTCCGAGTGTCCTGAGGCACTAGAGGCTGTCGATAAGTTGTCTAATACAGCTACCTTGGAAGCAAAAGAGTTTAAACAAACAGCTGCGTGTAATTTAAAAGTTGAGAATGGAGAAAATACAGGTGAGACATCTTACGAGATCCTCCTTGAATCATAACCAATAAATAAAAATAATAATATAAGATACAAAAGTAAGAGAGAAAGAAAGAGAACAAAGGTAGATAGTGAGGGAGCGGAGATGAGGTGAGGTAGTTTGGGTCAATTACTGCTTTGAAAAGTATGGGCTCATGCAATTAGCTCTCTGTATATTTCTCACCTTGCAATCGCCTGAAAGAGTGTTTGCTCAAAGTTCTTACAAAATCGACAAACTAAATTCGCAAAAGTTCATTCAACACTCAAATTGCCTTATATTTTATTTGCCAACTGATTTTCTGTTTTTGGCTATTTTTTCTTGCAGGGAACGACGATAAAAAAGTGATTGGTATCAAGGAGGATAAGGATGGTGGCTTGAGCCAAAACAAAGATGACCATAAGATCCAAAGAATTAAGCGGGCTGCAATTACTGCCCTGTCGGCTGCCGCTGTGAAGGCAAAGCTTCTTGCGAAGCAGGAAGAAGATGAAATCCAACAACTAGCTACATTTTTAATAGAGAAACAGGTATCATCTCAGGGAAACAAATTTTGAACCTGGATTGATGATATTTTCTGAGTATTATGTTTAACATCTAACGCTGGAGGTCTAATTCATTGCAGTTACAGAAGTTGGAGTTTAAGTTATCTTTCTTTACCGAGATGGAAAGTGTGATTACAAGGGTCAGGGAACAAATGGACAGATCGAGACAAAAACTTTACCAAGAGAGGGCCCAGATAATTGCTTCACGACTTGGCTATCCTGCTTCTGCTTCCAGAACGGTGATACCATCATTCCCTACCAACAGAGTTGCAATGAGTTACGCTAACGCATTGCCAAGACAGCAGCCTGGTACAAACTTTCAAAGGCCACAAATGAAGACAACTGTGAGACCATCAGGTCCTCCTCACCGTTCTAGCTCATCCATTCCTAGCAGTACTGTCACAGGAGCTTCACCTAATAATACGTAACCAGAAATCTTTCTTCGGCTGGCAAAGTCGTGATATTTTTCCATTGGCACTTAGGTGATGTAATTATTCCGTTCTTGTGTGAAGGTTCAGTGGGGCTTTACGATCAATCAAGTAAGCCGTTCTCTCTCTAGAAAACATGTTGTATTCCTGATTTAAGACCCTACCATATACATCGAACAGATGAAGCTTGTTCGCATATACAGAATCGGCCCTGGACAAAGTGACCAAAGTGTTACATCGGGGCCCAATTTTTTTCGAACACCCAGTTTCACTTTTTTTTAACGTCTAAAAGTTTGTCTTTATATGTACTCTACTTCAACCGCTTATAACGTCCCACTCTCATGGGAGCATGACAAAGATTCAGGATGACGTTTGCTTATAAAAGGACACCATTTATTATTTGAATATATGTTGTTTGCCCCGTTATTTTGGAGAGAGAATATGAGAGAGATGCCACCTGCCAATAATAGCCGAGAAAAGCAACAAACCAGGACCGAATGAAATGGGAAGTGAGAGATGGTTATTTCCTCCTTTTGTGGTTTGTGGAGCTGGAGAAAAAAGAGAGGTCCTCAGTAAAAAACCAAGACTAAAAAAAATATCAATCAAAATTAGTAACTACAAAAAAATTCCCTCAATTGCAGGAGGTGATTTTGGAAACACAGAATCTTCTCTGTCGCCCGCAAGCAGAACGGATTCATTTGTATTCAGCCTCTTCTCTTTCTCCTCCTCCTCCTCCTCATCATCATCATCTGAGAGCCCTCTTTTCATTTGGACTCACCAGGTACACCTCTCTCTTTTTCTCTCCAACATTTTTTCTTCTGAGACCCATCATTTACTCTTCTTGCATGAGATTTTCCAAAAGCTATTTTCAATTTTGAAAGTTTGTGTGTGTTTCTTTTATATAAATCTTTTGCTTGAACGGAAAATGAATGTATGTGTAATGAACGTGATCATATTGAAACCATTTCAGGGGCTCTCAAAAAAGAAAGTATTTTGAGGAGCAGTTACATGGGTTGTTTTCAGGCATGTTTGACACGTTAAACAAGCGCAGGAGAGCTTCACCGTTTAATATAACTATTAAATGGCTGTACCCCCTGTAGCTGCTCCATCACCAAAAACATCTCCACCAGCTGATAATCCAAATTTATCTCCACCACCTACAGCATCACCTCCACCTTCACCACCGCCGTCTTCACCTCCACCAGCTGCACCACCACCAGAACCAAAATCGACACCACAACCGCCACCTGACGCATCACCCCCACCATCACCAAAACCTGACTCATCTCCACCACCCTCAACAACACCATCTCCTCCTATAGCACCACCCCCATCATCACCACCACCTTCGTCCACGCCACCAACAAATTTATCACCAGTTTCTCCTCCTCCTCAATTACCAACATCTCCAACGCAATTATCACCACCTCTTCCTCTAATATCTCCACCAGGCAGTATCCTTCCATCACCTCAATTACCTACATCACCAACAGCTCCTGGTGTGTTTTTTCCGCCTCCGAATTCACCACCTAGTAGAACACCATCATCAACTCATACACCAACATCTAATCAGAGAAGTTCTCCATCACAACCGTCGCAGTCTCAAAATGATGAACTTTCTGAGAAGTTACCTCTCATAGTTGGTGCTACTGCCGGGATATGTTTTCTTCTTGCTGCTATGATAATCATCATTGTGGTTTGTTTGAAGAAAAAAAAGAAGGGAAACTTCGTGAATGGTCAATACTACGGGAATGCTCCTTCTACGGGACCACAAGGTACTCAACACACTTAAACTCTGTATCCTTCATGAACAAATACGGGAAGAATAGGATTCTAAATTTGTTGGTCTTAATTATGTATGGGTTCATGTTTACTGAATGAACGCCACTATTTTTGTCTTCTCTTAACATTTATAAGACAACTGAAGATCAACGATATGCTCTTCATGTACAGGGTATAACGGAGCACAAAATCCGACTTGGTACAACACTAACAATCCAAATAATGTTGGACCACCTCCAGGTTTATTGGTTCCACCACCTGGTGCAGGATGGAATCAACATCCCCAAGTTAATAACAGTGGTGAAATGGGTTCCAATTCATCTGACCCACAGCAGTATGTAACATCTCCCAACAATGTGTACCACCAAAACCATAATCTACCAGCATCTCCTGGTGGTGGTGGTGGTGGTCTTTCAGTGAACAAGAGCAGTTTTGCCTATAATGAACTTTCTCAAGCTACAAATGGTTTCTCTACAGCTAACTTATTAGGTCAAGGTGGGTTTGGTTATGTACACAAAGGTGTGTTACCCAATGGTAAAGTAGTCGCAGTGAAGAGTCTCAAGTCTGGTTCTGGACAAGGTGAGAGAGAGTTTCAAGCTGAGGTTGATATCATCAGCCGTGTTCATCATCGCCACCTTGTCTCCCTAGTTGGTTATTGTATTGCTGGAGGACAGCGGATGCTGGTTTACGAATTTGTTCCCAATAAAACACTTGAGTTTCACCTCCATGGTACATATGCCTCTCCCTCTCTCTCTCTCTCTCTCTCTCTCTCTCTCTCTCTCTCTCTCTCTC